>VZRF01008399.1:455403-501595 GCA_013396875.1 Vireo altiloquus | reverse complement strand
CGGCGGCAGCGGCGGGAGCCGCGTTATTGGCCATGTTCGGCGGCTCGCTGCGGTGGTGGTGGTGGAGATGGTGATCTAAATTATTCACGCTGCTGCCGCCGGCCGGACTCCCTTCGCCGACCCCCAGCGCGGGGCCTGGCCCGGGAGCCCCGGCCCCCCCCGGGCCTCGCTCTGGGCCCAGGCCGCCCGGCAGGCTCGGGGCTTTGCCCTTGCTGTTGTTCGCACCCGCCGGAGCCGCTGCGACTTGCGCGGCCATGATCATCGCAACATTGCGAGTCCGGAGAAATTGGTGCTGATAATACTAACTNAAAAAAATCGACTCCCACCCTCAAAAATGGGGGGCGAGCAGAGGGGTGGGGGGAAGGAGAGGAGAGGGGCAGAAGGAGAAGCGGCCGGGGCAGGGACTTGACTGAGCCCAGAGTATCCCCTGCGGACCGCTCCGCACGCACCGAGTTTCAGCGATTTCCCTCCCCGAGTCCGTGGTTGAGGTTAGAAATGGTAAGAACGCCTTACGGTCCGTGCCCGTTCCCGCTGTGTGATTTCATGTTGAAAGTTTTTTTGTTCAGGTTTAAATGAAACTTTTTTTTTCCTCCTCCTTTCCTCCCTAACCCGGATATGGGTAAACACACGTCTGCCGGAGCCGCGCTGGCCCAGCATGGCATGAGCGAGCGAGCGAGCCAGCGCCGGCAGCCATCGCCCCCTCCGCCCCGATCGCTGCCGCGCACCCGCAAAACGCGGACTGGACTCCGCGCTGGACTTGCTCGGGCTCCCACTCCCCTCTCTGCTCTCCCGGCAGCCCGGCGGGATGGGGGGGCGCAGCCCCCGCGGGTCCCTCCGCTCCCAGCGGGGTCCTGCCCGTGTGCGCGCCGGGAGTCGCGGCCCGCGCAGAGCACCGAACCCGCGAGGGCTGCTCCGCGCGAGGGGTCGAGGCGGGCCCGGGCGGGCGCCCCGGGCTGCCGAACGCCGGTGGGGCGGGGCGGGGAGCGGGACTGTCCCCGGTGCTGCGGGCCCGAGGGTGCCTCGGCGGGAGGGAGGCGAGGGGCCGCCATGCGCTCCAGCTGTGGCGGAGCAGACGGATCGGTCAAACTTTCGGGGGCCGCAGGCTGCCCCCCCAGCTCCGTGTGCCGTGCTCAGCAGCCGCCTCGTGTTCCGAGGGCCGGGACACGTTTGCTTGCGTGACGGAGAAATTAGACTTGCTTTGGATTTTTTTTCCCCCAGCCACCCGCCCCCTGAAGATTTATATTGTATGTGCAGACGGTTATAAAATTTAACCTAAAATTCTGCAGCGGTAGCATCTTTACAGTTGTCCACATTGTCCAGCTGTCTCCAAATTCTAACGGTCATTTGCATTGATGATGCTTTTATATATAGGGCCGTTTTCAATATGTTCTGTGTACTTATTTGCAGTTCAACAGGAGTTGATCAAAGAGAGAGAGACATTTTCAGTCTCATAATTGTTTCCCCAAACAATATAATTTCCAGTACGCACGAGACACTCATGAAAACGTAAAACAAACCCCAAAATATGTAATCTGAGTAACTCTTGCTCCAAATGGGAAGCTGCTGCTGACCTACATTTTTGAACCAGAACGGTCTGAAGTTTTTTTATAACTATCTTAATAAAAGTGATACGCTAGTATAACAAAAGGTAATAGTCACACATTACGTTCAACTAATGAAAGCATTTGGGAGATCAAATACTTGGCTATGAATACAGCAAACTGGGATATTAGTGAACATTTTCAATACAGCAAGGATCTAAACCACGATGTTTTAAATTAATATATTTATATGCTCTGTTAAAGGTAAACACGTTTTCAAATTTCAAAATGGATAAATAGGAGATTCAATCATAATGGTAGAGAAAAATGCTGCATATCAAGAAAGATGCTGTCATGAGTAGGTAGGCTTTTTTGAATTTACTGTGAAAACATTAAAGAGCAGAAGCTTCATGCTCTAATGTTGAGTTACATGCAAAGATTATTGATAAATGTATGAGCAGTGTGATTCCAATGTCTATTAATTTTAGTTCTCTCTGAAAAGTCAGAAATACTATGATTTGCATTATGGAGTTAGTTTTGCAAAGTCTCAGTGCTTGTGAAGTACATCTTGCTAATACTTCTGTTTTACAATTGGGTTTTTGGGGGGTTTGGTTTTTTGAGTTGGTTGGCGATTTTGTATGGGTTTTTTTGGTACCCTTTGCAAGTGCAAAAATGTTATATAGCTACAGATATATAAACACAGAGCAGGAAAAAAAAATTGTGAGTAATTCTAGTGGGGGGAATCAGGTGCATACCCAAGGGTCATTACAGTCTGTACCAACAACAAATTGCAATTCTATGCAAACTGCTAGAAAGGGATATATCATCTTTGTAGGAGAGAGAATAACAGAACCGTAAGATGAATTCATGCCAAATCATTCATCAGCTTTTGCCAAGAGAATACTACATCTTTGTTAGTGAGCCTTTTTGACATTATCTCCTGGATTTTCTTCTTTTCTATATTCAAATGCACGCTAATTATACACATTAAACCACCTAAGTTGATTTTTAAAGTCTTTCATATGCAAATAAAAATATAGATGTCTCCTTGTGTGTATTTCTTTACATGCGTACACTAACATAAAATATAAAATCAATTACACACTTACACATTGAGACATTGCTATTAGAGCAAAAATACATATATTGAAGATCTGCTAAGATGTACTGATAGTGCTCGGGCTGCAGATCACAATACTTCCTGACACACTCCGCAACTCTTTCCAACTGGGAAAATAACCCGCAAAAGTTTAACGCAGATTTACTTTGAAATGTTTTCCCTGGGAAAAGGGAAAAAAAGGATGAGGCTTTAAACTGAAGAGTTCATACCACTAACTCCTTTTCCTCCCATTTGTCTCAGCAACTCGGCTACAAGATTGGAACTAAGAGGCTATAAAATTGAGGCCCTCAGCACAATGAAATCAGTCTGCTATAAAAGGCAACACATGCCAGTTTTTTCTCCCCAATGGCAGATGCCACACCCTAAAGCAGACAGAAGGCACTGCAGTCTGTGCAAGGGAAGCACAACACAAAGCAACAACGATGGTTCAATTTTCTAGATCGCAAATAATGTTGAAATTCCTTTTGCCATCTTTGCTCAGATGATGAGTGGTAGTGTTTGTTAAATTCAAATGCTCCTTTCCAAAAGCTCTCATTGTATGCATGAATTATGAATTTATTATAATATAATGTAAAAAAGCTCTAATTGCCATGCATATTATCTGCTGCAAAGTGATTGCGTTGATATTTGATATCGCAAGTGCGCAGTTTCAACTTTAGTTCTATTTTCATTGTTCCTTCAATTTAATTATTTTCTATAAACCAATGTTGTCCAAGTGTGGTTTCTTTCTCTTGTTTTTTTCCTGATAAATTATAAACTCTGGTGCTCTAGGATCCCTTTTCAAAATAAACATGATTTTCTAAACTTACCATTGGTAGTTTGTTTACACCATTGGCTACAACATTCATACAGACCCCCAAGGCCACCTGTCTGTAGCTCGACCCCATGAAAGTTAGGTGCCTTTTCCAGCAGTGTATCAGCCAGCTTTCCGTTTGGCCTTCCAAGTCATACAAAGAGTAACACTGAAGAGAGAGACGGAAAACAAACCAATATTGTAATAGCTCCGAGATGTTATGTTAGAGATACTGGGAGAAATAGTTAATTTTTTTTGGTTGAGGTAAAAATCCAGTCAGAGGTTCAAGAGCCTGTTGGATTTGACATGGGTACACACAAGCGTCTGAAAAATCCCTGTGTACAAAAGAAAAAGCTTTTCATTGGGATCTTGTTGTGCTTTATGGTTAAATCCACTGCGCAATTTAATGAAACTGTTGTCAAATTCACTGTAATTCTCAATTTCCTTCTTTTAGATTTGCATTAGATTTAATGAGAAAAAAAGAGAGAAGTATGTGGGCTTTTATTAAATTATCAGTTCTATTACTAGTTAAACATCCAATCAAAATCATTCTGAAGTCAGTGCAAATCTTTTAATTTATTTCAATAAGGCATAAATCAGATTGCAGAAAAGTAAGCAGCCAGCTCAGGGCTGCTTTAGTTTGGTATTTGGAATTATAGTAATGGAATTTTGCTTTAAAAGATCCCTTATGTGGTCAACATATAAATATAATATAGTTGTGTTTTCTTTATTATGTAATATTTACATTTCAGTCACAAATGTAAAAAGTAAGCTATTGCCGTAGATGTCCAGCTGATAAGCCAGAATCTCTTACGTGTAAAGCCTGTAGGTAAATGTAAAAATTTTATTTTAGCTGGTCAAAATGAACTTTGAAAAAAATGTGGTTTATGCCAACAGATCATGGCCTAAAACATGTAGAGAGTGACACATTGTACCATTTAATTAAAATCCAATCTTTAGCAGCCACTAATCCTGGGCAATTTAATCAATTTCTTCTGGCAGTATGTAAACAAAAGGACTTAAAAACATTACCATCTCCATCTCAAGACTGTCATACATGATTTTATTATGGAAATGCAACATGCTAGAGTTAGACCACTTGAATAGACTGTTTAAATTCCTCAATTTTACAAATGCGAATCATCCATTGTAGTCAGTAAGATCACTCGCTTCCTCAAAGTTAAGCCCTGATTAAGTGCTTCTGTAGACTGAGGCCTCTGTGAAAAAACAGCTCTTGTGTCTGTACTTTGGTGAGATAGGAGCCCAACCAATTTTCTAAATCAAAATAAAATCTTGCCTTTGGCAGTAACAGGAGGGATTGTTGATTTCGGAGTTTACCCAGCAGTGAAATCTAAGCTTTTAAACTGAATTACACTAATATTTCTGGATCCTATGTCATTGTTTGAGAACATCATTACATTTTGGAGAAATTTAGGACAAGTCCATCCATCCTCTATATTAATAATTTGTGGTCACATTTTTTATAAATTAGAAAAGTTAAACAATATTCAGTGTAACGTAATCATAGAGTTCTCTGACAAGCTTCTTTCCCATTCTCCTGCCTTTTACAAATCTTTTCTGATGTGCAAGAGACACATGGGAAACCAAAAGAAATATTTGCTGCTAGCTACGTGTTGGTTGGAGGTCCTTCCTATTGTCAGTTGTAGCTTACTGGGTTGACTGATACATTGAAGAAACAGTGAAACTGACAGTACACAGCTTTCAGTCTCATAAAATAAATTACATTGGTACCTTAGCTGTAAACACGCTGGATGTTCCAAGAAAAATAAAAAGCTTTAAGTTTTCTTTCCTAAACTTTTTCCACTCTATAGTCTTACATTTTACATATCACAGAATTTATCAATTGCTCTTTCTAGAAACAGGTTACTGTAGCCTCCATGTCATAACCAAGTAAAATATTTGTCTGAAGGATACTTTTATGTCCAGACAGAAATGCATGGATTTTAATATAAGCACAGTATTCTCCCTTTGCAAACTGAATTTCTTCTCTATGACTATAGTGTATATGTAATTCTGAATTTTTATAAATGTGCCAAATCATGATTTTGCCTGATACACTCTATTTCTGACCCATTTCTATAGTATTTTACCATTTACAGTCTCAAATACAGCATCTCTGGGTCTTTTAGCTGGAGACCCACCTTTTTCCTTTGCTGTAATAATCTGTCTTCCTCACATTATCTTCATTCCCCACCCTTTCCTACGTGCATACACATCTGCTCACTGTGTAATCCCAAATTCCTGCAGCCCAACTTACAGACGCCTTAGCCTCCTGAAGTATAGTCTGATAATGATGCTGTATCACTTATAAATATCACTCACACTGTAATCCTGCCCTCCAAGTTCCAACAAAGTTCATCCCAGTGCCAATTTTCTTCAGCTCCTTTGCCCAAAGGACACAAAGTGAATGTTGTCAGGGATGAAAAGGAGGAGCTGCAAAGCCTCAAAGAGGGTGAGGGAAATGTGAGGTGGAAGAGGTCAGATAAAATTATTCTGAGCCTTCTCCATCCCAACTTGGTACATCTTGTCCTTTCTCAAGGGGGCAACTTGCTGGTTTGAGAGCTGTTGCTTTGATACATTTACCCTTAAAGCGCTCCTGTACACTGAGTAGTCCAGTTGCTCCCACTTCACCATCAAGGAAAAGAGACATAAGGGAGGAATGCCATGACTGCATGAACATTTCTTTCAGCTGCAGTGCCAAATCCATGAGCTCCAGGTGACTGCCACAGAAACAGTCACTTAGTAGGGACCTTGGGGGTGTTGAAGCAAGGGTCTGCAAGGATGCATGACGTGCCAGCAACCCAAGAGGGGAGAAAGAAAACTTATTTTTATCCAGATCCTTGCACTGACTCACCCAACGGCCCAAACAGTAGTGCTGGCATAACAGGAAGGGGGAAGAGAAGGGGCAGAGCGCACGAGGCCGTTACCCACTTTCTGTTTGACCAAAGAGGAGGTTTGGTGTCAGAGGGAGATAATAGGGTATGTTTAGCCAACACTACTGCCAAAAGAAATGTATGTCATAAGATTATAAACAGGTGCTCCTTTCCAAAACCCAGCTGGGCCAGTGAAAAAAGTTACTGTCCCCATTTTTTGTCAGCATCACCCTGTCAGATATTAATGCTCCTCACATCTGCTGGTACAGTTGCTCCTACTTGTATTCCCCGACCCCTTCTAGATTAAACAGCCCAAGTTACCAGACTTACTATTTAAACTATCTGCATTAGCTGAGACTCATTTGCCTAAATAAGATTAGGATAAAGTGAGCCAACAGATCTGAGGAGACAGTGGACTCCAGCTGAGGGACAATAAACAGCTGGCAGGTGGTAGAAACCTCTTCAATAAACACGACTTTTGATGTACTGAGTGACTTCATCCATTTAGGCCCTAAATGTTGGTCCTGGTGATATAGAGACTGTTACATGTCAGTAAAGAGAGTTTATCCATTCTTCACATGTCAGGCCTGGAATAGTAAAAACTTCATGGTGTGGCATTTGCCACCTTTCATTTTTTCATTAATTTCTTATTCTATTCTTTCTCTTTCTGCATCAATGGCATGTACACTTATGAAGCATATGCTGAACTATATGTACATCTCCAGAGTCCCAGGTTTGTATTACAGCTGCTGGTCCATCATCCTGGCTTACACAGTGACTCAGTGGAGCCTGTAAGCTGCAAAAGGAAGATTGCAATTCTTGCCTGAGTTTGAGGTGGGAATGTTCCTTGCGCAGGATGCAGCTGAAATGCCTGTGATCTCTAGATTCACTCTGAGAGGTTAGCTGGGATGAAGTTGCTCCACACATCAGCTGGAGAAGGGGCGGCTGTGGCTTTTTCTCAGCAGAGGAGAAGGCTGAGCTCCTGAAGGGTGCCGTAGCTGTCTGTTACGCACACAGTCCCCATGGACACGCTGAGCTTGCCCCTGTCCTCAGCAAACAGGACGTCACCACCAACTGCCGCTCGGGTACCTCACTTTCACATCCTCTCTACCACAACATGTCTGATTGCCAAAGCCACAATCAAATCCTCATTAAAAGGGTGAAGTGTTTCTTAAGAAGAGCATCCCCCACAGCTGGCCCCTGCTTCAAATAAGCTAAGAGCTAAACTAACCTAAGAGAAGGGTTTTTTTAATATCCTGGATGTAAACTACTTCGAGATATGCAGGTCTAAAAGATCTCAAAATGCTACTAGTCTAGGGTGTGATCCTGGAAATGCTTACTAATTCATGTAGTCCTTGCTCCTGTTAAACCATGAAACTTACAGACAGACTTGAGTATCTACCATGTGATGAGGAGTGGATTGTTCAAAACACTTGTTTCTCCTTGCTTAAAGATAAAAATTAATGTTATTAAAATTAGAAAGACCATTAATCCAAAATATCATCTAGTTATTTAACAAAGACTTAACAATGTGAGTCATATACCTTAACAAATCCAGATGCTATAGTCAGAGGCAGGAAAGACTCAGGGACTGACAAGAGGCTTGCTGTTTATGCTTTTTAGGTTAATTTGTTTTTCTGTTTGTTTTTCATTCCAAACAGACCATCCCTAATATTTTATCTCACTTGGTGGATTTTAGGAAAATTGTAAGTGAAGAGAAAAATTCTGGGTTCTCTTCCTTAAAAAAGTAACATACAAATACTAATAAGATTTTTCTAATCTATTCAGCAGACTTTGTAACAGAATTAAATGTGTTTGTATCTTTCTGCTGTGTTACAGATGGTTTCTTCTCATCCAGAGGATTGGACAAACGGGGTTTTATTTGGCCACATTTAAATTTAAATCGCCACACTGTTCTGTGCTGGGTGTAAACTTACTGTGCATATGTCCAAAAAGAAAGGACTGTAATTTGGGAACTGCTATCCATGGCCATTCTCATCAGCCAGAAATCAGGGACCGCACTCATTCTGGGAAAGGCCGCACAATGTAAACTCATCACAGTCACCTTGTCTTTTTTGCTTTTCATTGAAGGGCTGGTACCACTGAATGGGAATTTTCAAAGTGCCTTGTGACAGAAGAATCAAGTTCAGCAAGAGCAAAGGGAGGCCAGTACTAAACACTTTGCTGATTTAATTTTAATACATATAATTTTTATACAGGGATCTTATTTGAACAGCTCAATGGAGTCATGTATCTGAAGAGCACTGCTGATTAATTAGGTTGGTTCAGTATGAATGAATCAGGTGATCTCTATTTTATGTCTGTTTCGAAGTTCACTACTGTGAACTTCACCCCATTCAGTGCTCCATTCTGTTCAAAAGACTTATTGCTAATTTTACTTGGGCAGGAAAGGGAATCATTGAAATCACTAAGCAAGCCTCTTGAGTATGGTGGGTTCTGTTACGATTGTATAAATGCAGCTCATTACTCAGCTAAGGGGTGCTGACTTTCTACATAGGTTTTGAAAACAAAGGGATTGTGAGTTGGAAGGTGTGGAAACTGCAGGTTTTATGACCAGACCTGAACCCCAGTTCTCTGCTCCTGGGATGGATTCTATACCAGCTTTAAAAGTAATCTGCCTCTTTTTCTAACCATACTGTTTTTTTTACTCCAGTTTTCTCTAAAGAATGCAGAAACAACTGATTTCATTTATTTGGAATATTTATCTCAACCTATCAGTAAAAACAAATTCACATTTCCCTTAGAAATACAACAAAGGTGGAAAAAGCTAGACTTTCTTTTTTGCTTCTTTACTTCCAGTTCAGGAGTTCCTTTATTCAGTCTGATGTTAAATCTACTTGTATTAGAGAATCCTTTTTATCTGAGCAAATCTTATTCCTTAGCAATGAATCTCAGAACATTGTGGGGTGATTGTATAAAGCCATTGCTTTTTCTTTATTGCCCACTAAAGAAACATTTATGATTAAATGGGAAAGGGAACTATCTCATTCTCCTGAGCTGGAGATATTGGACTCAATAATGTCCTTCATACGTGTATGCTCTATTTCAGCTAACCTGTTAGAATTGCAATATAAAATTGTAAATCAATGGCATCAAGCACCTGTGAAGATGAGCAAGATTGCAAGTCATTTCTCAGATAGATTTGGAGAAACAGCTCCCAGCCAAGAACTCTTTTACATGTTCTACAGGGTCTGTCCTAAATTACCGCAATAAAGTCACTTGTTATACATCATATTGAGAAAATTTCCAGCTGTCTGATGTCAAGTACTGAGAAACACTATACATAGGGACACTTGGACCTTGAGGTCTGTGACGTACAACTGGATGTTAATAAAAATTGAGTTACAGGTTATTCAGCTGGTTATTTGCAGAGCTAAAAATTCAGAATCTTCTTCAATAATGAAAGTGGATCCTTAGGAATTTGTTCAAATCTGTTCTGTTTAGCTATAACTGCAGAAAATGCATTATTTCTACACAAGGTGTTCCTTTATTGATTACTTTTGTTCTGGTAGGAATAGTTAAACCCAGATACTCATAAACACTTTATAGGCTAGAAAGAATGAAAGTAAGGAGGAATTTTGTTTGTTTTTCTTGTCTTTCTGTAATCACAATGGTATCTCTTTTTAAGCTTGTCATCTTCTGCTCAGCTGATTCTCTTATAAGGGCTTTAATAATACAAATTTAATATAAAGAATACCTTTGTATCTACAAATATGTATCAGTTAAAACCCTTGCCTTCTGCATTTTGGAATAAATTTACTAAGACTTATATATGTGAAATATCCCCAGACCTTACAATAGCAGAGTTGTTAGTGCCCAGGCATGCTTTTTACTGCCACAGAGCTTGGAGATCGGTGCAGTATAAAATTTAGTATGGCAGCCAGAAAATATAAAATAAAAATATACACCACCCAGGTGACAGTATTTCAGCCCCCCTCACAGAGCTGAGTGTAGCCACTGAGTACACCCTGTTACAAGGGTGTTCTCCCTCTCCCTGCAGAGGACACCAGAAGGTGGGGTGGATATGTCTTAGTGTGTCAACCTAGTGGTTTATGCTGCTCTGGGAGAGTGATGGCAGGTCTGCTCCTAGAAATGGGATTAGAATGTTACCTAGAAGAATGCAGATAAAAAGAGTCAAAGAATGATCAAAGAATGGATCACAGAGAGGAGAAACTCCAAGAAGAGGCACCTGCAGAAAAGATTGCATTACAGAGGTCAAAACATCTTCTTGGGGCTCTGGATTCATAAACATGAGGCAAAAACTATAAGCTAGAAAGGAAAATGGTGACTTCTTCACTTGGTGTCTTTGACTCAAAAATGGTTTCTAGAAGATGCTTGCTCATTTATGAATCATGAGGCTTAATTACATAAAATTGCTTGACCTTTGTTATACCTCAGGTTATGTTACCTAAAGGTATCTTCTGACCTTAAATTTTATGAATCTGCATAAAGTAGCTGTAAGGAAAGAACAGCAGAATATGATGTTGTTTCACTGATTTGAATTGCAACACACATTTGCATCTTCATTTGCATTTACTGTCTTAAGAGTAACTGTACTGAATGCAGTTGTGTGATAGAGTTGTCACTGTGAGTTGAAAAGAGGTGGATGTGTGTTCTGAATGACCAAGATCACGTTTACAGGACTGATGCCTACCAGCATAGCTCTAAAGAGATGCCAGCCCTGATAAGCATAGCTGTGTCAACAGAAGCCTCTGGTAGAGACACAGTTGTTCCAGTAAAATGGTATTTTTACCAATAATATTTTATGCCAGTGCTGGGAGATGGTTTTATTCTACTAGCAGACAGTACAGATGTATCCATGCTAAACTGCTTAGGATTTTAATATTCACAGCAAAATACTCCCCTCAGTGATTCCTAAGTGAATCAGTTTTCTTGGTGCTGCCAGAGAAAGGGCATGCAACTGGCCCTGGCAACTGTCAGCTTTGTGGTACCAAACATGACAGCATTTAATAAAGGGAGAGTGCAGAGAGAGTTTCAGGAGAAGTCTAGGCTAAATCTGTTAGCCAAATAGTTATGTCAGGGAGGAGTGTGAAAAGATCAGGCTGAACGAAGTCGGAATAAACAAAAAAGTTCTTTCTCAAAAACAGTTTCTGTCATTTGAAGCAAAGGTTTAACAATACTGGCAAAAGTGATACTGGAATAAATTGCGCTGACCCCATGGTTTTTGTAATTACAACTGCACTGGAAAATTCTTTGTGGTGTAAACTAGCTCTCAGAAAAGACTCTAGGGGAAAGGGTGAAGGGTGGTAACAGTTAGCACTTTATTCAGGAGCAGGGAATGGGGAGGGAACATCACTGCCTTGGTCTGTAAGTGTAGGCCAGATGCACCAGCCTTATCAGATTGCGAGCAATTCTCAAGCCTTGCCCGTGAAAGGTGTGGGTGTTACTCTATTTTACTCTTTACTTAGCTTTGCTCACGGCCCTCATTTCCAGGGAATTCGTAGGAGGTAGATGTGCATGGCTTTAGGACCAGCCTGCCATAGTCAGTCATTACTGAGCTGGTGCTCAAAAGTGCAATTCTGTTTCACTGTTCATATCTAGGCGCTCTAGAATTTGGAAGGGCATGACCACTAATAAGTCATTACTCCACCTTAATAAAGTTGTGCAATATTCCATGCCCTTAATTCTTTTTTTTCTTTTTAACATCCATAAACTTCTTGAAGCCTTTCAGTACTCTGATGCAGTTTTTCCTCTGTCACTGGTCCTGCAGCTTCAGCTACAGCAATGATTTTCCTGCTCAAAGGAGGTTTGTACAACTCACAGGTTGTAAGTTAGAGCTTTCACTGCATCTGCACCACTCACACCTGAGCCTTTTTTCTCATGGAGGAACAGGACTCAAATGCTGAACCTCAGGGCATTCAGAAATCGTTTGAAGGTGATTGTGGAAACGATTGTTGGGAATGTGTTTTTAAGCAAGGTGAACTAGGGGTGAGGGGTTTGGGGAAGCAAATTTCCCTGGCTGCTCTGACTGCTGCTTCTCTCTCCCTCTTGAGCTGTTGTGCCATTTTTGCCTCATGGTGCTGTTCATAGTGCTCACGCACCACAGGGATTTTCTCCTTATTTCCAGCGCTGAAGCTCTGACTCTTCCTTCACTGGTCTCACCATCACCCCCGTTGTCTGTCCCTCACCGCAGCCAGCCTCACGTGTGTGCAGACACCCCACGCAAGGCTGTATGGTGCTTTATTTCACTCCTCCTCTTGAGAAAACTTGAAGGACTGGCAGTGAGTTGAGGGATCTGGGAGGGGTGTAGGCACATCTCATAGCAGGCCCAGGTAGAGGCTGGGAGAAGCAAAGGAATACAGAAAAGATTGCAACCTCTGCTCCACGGTTGTGCCTTGTGCCTCAGAAAGGATGGTGCTGGCACACAGGAGGTCTGGAGAACACTGAAGTGGCCCATTCCTCTTCTCCATGAGGTGTGCCAACACACACCCAAGCAGCCCAAGAAGAACACAGCTGGGAACAGGATCCTGTGGATTAGTGAACTGCTCTCTGCAGTTACTGCACGTTCTTGCTTGCCCTTTCCAAGGAATTTGGGCTCACACAGGCAAGGGAGAAGGGCTCAGCTGCCAGGGGAGGTGGGAACAGCACAGATCCTAATTCACTCGCGTAGAGGGGCTGGCGCAGAGCCAGCCGTGACGGGGTGAGGGGAGCCTGCAGCTGGGTGTGCCCAGAGCTGCTGGCCGCTGCCCTCCTGCACCCAGCCCAGGCACGGGAGATGCTGCTCAGCTTGGTTTGGTTCTGCTGGTGGAGACAGGAGCAGGGTGAGGCATGCACCGACTGCTGCCCTGAGCCAGAGGGTTCAAATACCCAGCAGGAAGCCCCGTGGGGCTCAGGCAGGATCAAAACTTTGGCTTGAAAGTGGGAGTTGCCTGGCAGAGCTGTGCTGGGCGACTCCTTGGGCAAGTGGCCTCCAGCTTGGTGTACGAGCACTGTGCAGCCCCTTGCTGAAGCGCTGGGGCGGTGCCTGGTTTGGGGACATTCACAAGGGTCCCTTTTGGAGATGGAAGCTCTGCTTGGCGAGACCTGTGTTTGCTTTTGCTAGCGAGGAGAGGGAGATTTAAAAAGAAAACAAACAAACAGAAAGCCACAATGGCTGAAAGAGTGAATTCAAGTATCACTTACACTCATGTGTTGCAAATTTGCTCCACAAAAAACTGTTACTTTAGCACAAAGATTTCGGGAGTGTGAGCAACACAGTTCCCAAGCTGTCGCAGTAACACTTAATATGTGAAGAAGTATTTATATGGGACCTCAATTTGAGTGGGCAAATAAAGCGTGTGTCTTTAAATCAATTCACTCCGGGTCGGTGCAGCTCAGTGCCCCGGCCCTGGTGCTGCTCAGGATGATCCCGGGAGCATTTTGCGAACACCGGGAGCCTAGGGAGCGGCCGCCCGCCCATGGAGCCGCGGGCGCGGGCCGGGCCCGGGCCCAGCTCCTCCCGGCGCCACCTCGCGGCCGCCCGCCCGCCGCGCGCCCGGTGCCTGCCGGGAGTGGCCGCCATGTCGCGCACCGCGGGTGTGGGCAGGGCGGGCAGGGCTGCTCTCCGCACGCAGACCTGCCCCTCTCTGATCGGAGGAGACCACGGCTTAGGTGCCTGCCTTCCTCTTGTGTTCTGAGTGTCTTGTGCCAGGTCATCCACGCAGTGGTGCCACTGGAACTGCGGTGCTCTGTGCTGCCCGCTCAGCTGGTGACATTGCCTGCCAGGGTTGGTTTTTTTGGGCAACATTTTCCCCCATGCTTGTGCATCCCCTTCTTGTTTTACTCAGAAGTGTTTTTCTAAAAGATAACGCCATTTAAGTTCCCCGTGTTGGGACTTGGCAAACCCATTGTCTGTAGAGAAAACGCTTGTGTTAGTAGGAGTTACTATAAATCATAGTTACCTTGAAGGGGCGTAAATGTAAAAGAAAACCCCTGGAAAATACTTTAAACTTTTATTTAGGGTACAAAGAGCACAGAAGTTAAATTGTTAAAGGGTTACAAATACCAATGGAAAATCAATAGTGGGATTAAACAGGAGTACAGGTTTTATCACACCCTGAATTCTCCTTTTATTCATATACCGCAAGACCCTTACTAATCTGTAATAAAAGTTCTCATGGTTGTGGTGTATCTTTGCTCCATTCTCCATTTGGCAGGCATTAAGTTTGTTTTGTGATGGAGTTTTGAGAGCAGGCAAAGAAGAAACTGTGATCCCACTGCTCCGCTGGGCAGTGTTGTGTGTTGCCAATGCCATATGAAGTTGTAGTTACCACAGCCTTGACAGGCAATGCTATCATAGCAACCCAGTGTTTTGCAATCTTTTGAGAATTTAATTACACTGTTTTTTTTTAAATTTAAGTAAGTTTGCATAAATGTATTGACAAGATTGGAAATGTTACCGAAGTATACCCCTCAATGGGTGGAATGCTAGAAAATCCAGACAGCAATTGTTTGTTTTCCAGTCACATTATTAGGATAATATTTGACTGGGGAAAGGATCTGACGTCTGATTTTGTAATTTCTTGGGTTTGCAATACTGCCCTGACACTGTACCTGAACTGTGTCCTAGTGTAGCTGCTCTGGGTGTGGACAGGAGTGCCATGCACAATCAGAGTGGCACAAGGCTCCTGGTTGCCTGATGTATGGTATCTTCCCTCACAGGATGCAACAGCCCCTCCAGTGTCCAGACTTTCGAAGCCTGGAGCAATTGCTTATAGCGGACGCTTCTCTCAAATTACCAGGACTCACACTTCTGTTTCTGTGTTATTGCATTCACCTACTGCCCACATTCTGTTCCTTCCCTGCACTAGAATCCTGACCCCTGAAATAACAGATTTGCTCAGGTGTTTTTTTCTCTTCTGCATTGGACCTCTTAGGTAAAGTTTAATTGCAGAGTCATAATTGGGTTAATTGGTCTTGCATGGTCCTGTGCACATATATCTACATGTATGGATGAACTAAGACTTCTGAGTATCTCATTCTCCAACAGAAAATAAATGTTACGTTTAATGTCTTAGAAAGAAATTTTCTTCATTTATATAATGGGTCTATGCTACTCTGACCACAGAACAGGTTTTCTCTCTTGGGTTTTATAAAATGTGCTCAAAGTGGGGGCCAGAGAGAAAATCAATGATGGGGACACTCTATACTGATTTACAGATAGATTATGGATATCAGTACCACAACCAACATGGATATCTATGCATTGTGTTTGTACTGTCCGTACAGATTCTGATGAATATAACTGCCTTCTTGAATGTGTATCAAACCATGGTTGTAGAGAATGGAAGAACAACTTTGTGGAGTTCAAGCTTTTTCTCCTTTGTAAAATCAAGAGCAACTTGAAAGATGGTGTAAGTTTTAATACTGAAATGGCTCGAGTGCCTTACTCTAGGAGTTGAAGGAAAGAACATCTTAGCTGTATTGCTACCACTTAATGCATATTTAAAAACAGATGACGCAAAGACTCTGTGTATACGCCATGTGTCTTGCACTGTGAATACAACTTTGATGGTTTCATGCCATGTCCTAAACAAGAAGAGATCCTGTACCCTCTTCTCTAACAAAAGGTTTACTTGAGAAGGGCAAAACCTTAGCTGGAATTGAGAGATGTTTTTTCCCTTACTCTAATTTAGCTCAAAGTATATAAATTCCCAGATAAAATTTTTGAGACAATCAAAAAGGGATCCTCCAGTAGAACTAGATTTTTTACAGATATGTGAGGAGGAATATTTTCCCCAACATTTTCTTTCTCCAGGGTAATTTTTATGTGGCTATCATGTAGATAACAGCAGGGAATTCCACTTAAGTAGATCCTTAATGGATTTAACTAATGGTTTCTTTGTGATGCTCTCAGACAGTTCTCCTGTAATGTGGATCCTCTAAATATTTAAATCCACCATTGAAGCATTTAATAGGAAGAAAGTCTCCTACCATTAGAATAAAGAAAAGGCTTTCAACTGGAAACAATACCAAAACAAAATCTGATTTGTACAACTGCATCTAGAATCCAAGCCCACTTACTCTCTGAAGCAGCTGATACAAAAAGGACCTGGGGTGCCAGGTAAACAAGCAGTCATTTGTATATTCAGACAGTCTCTGTCCTTTGCTGTTTCTCTACATCCTCCGTATTTTTGAGGGCTGTTTGTAGTGATTATTAGTTTTAGTGAGCAATAAAGCTGGTAAATTAATACTGCTGCTTACTGTGGATACAAGGAAACTGCCTAACTCATGGGCTTGTGGAATCTTGAAAATAGTGGGTAGGTTAACCTGGGATGCTTCTTGTTTTGAGTCTTCTGACACTGTTTCGAAGTGATCTTTCTTACTGTTCTATCCATTATCTTCCATTTTATTCTTCTTACAAGTGGAGCCTGATGTTTGTCGAGTTCCATAAAATATTTGAGCTGGAAGGAAGAGCGTTTTAGAAATCTACTTACTGTATTGTCAAGACCCAATTTTTTCTCTCCTGTCGCTTGCTTGGGAAGAACAGTCACTTCAGAAACTAAGACTGGTCTTTAAGCTGTCTGCTTAGCCCTGGATTTTACCATGTTTCCCTTGCACACAGAACAAAATCTACTGTTTTCAATCTAAATTGTTTCTGAAAATGATAAATAATAGAAAAATAAAGGCTCCTTGTAGCTTACATTCAGCTGAACAAAACCATAGAGGTGCATTGCCCCACAGCTGCTTTTGTGGTACATAAAATACATACCCTACCTTTTGAATACATAGGACTCCTCGAAAAGAATAAATACCACTTTCAGCTAAATATATCTGTTTATTTTGTTCTGCACAGTTTGGGCAGGGACATTTATTTCTGCAGATGATATTAATAAATTTTTTGGAATTTTCTGCAATCACTTGACAATCTGTATTGTCTAAATCCATCTGTAACCTGTTCTATATCTAGCCCTTGAATATAGACACTTTAAAAATTTTATTCTCTGATACCATTAACTTCTACATTTCTGTCACTTGGTATTGTTACACATACAAACACGTAAAGCCATTCTGAATTCTTGTGTGCACAACCATGACATAAATGATACACAATATAAGCAGTAAAGTTTCCCATTTGCTATGGAAACTGGCCATCCAGAAAGGGCACTCTGGAGCAAGCTGCCCAGAACAGCACCCTCATTTGGTTCTATGGGGGAGTTTTCTAATAAAACGAGCAGGCACACTTAGATTTTCCTTCTTGTTGTGTCTCAGCACCGTTAGCGATAATGCAGAACTATCAGCATGTTCCTCTCACGCTTGTACTTTATGTTGCATGGATACACTCAAAGGCTCGAATTAAAGGCTTTCTTGCTATCCTACCCGCTGCCAGAAATGGAGTGCCTGTTTTTAAACCAAGTGCTGGATTCTTTGTTACTCTGTATCTCCTGCAGTTATGTAAACCAAAGAGAGTCAACAGAAAATGGCTATTGGATATTAACATCTATGTAAATCAGTGCAGATGCTGAACTGGTAGCATTTTGCATCCCCTTGCAGAGCAGAATATGACTACCCCAAGTCAAAAATGGGTGAAATTTATTTTGGGGGAAGGAAAGCAGTAATGAGTTAGTACATGGAACCTACTGTTACTTAGATCCACTCAAAACTTTTTTAATCCAGGTGACTGTGTGGGTTATTCTGTATGTTAAGTATGTTATGTGTATGTGCTCTCGCAGCCCCGAAAGCCCACCATATCCAAAGCAGTGTGGCCAGCAGGTCAAGGGAAGTGATTCTGCCCCTCTCCTCTGCTCTGGTTAGACCCCGCTCAGAGTGCTGCATCCAGCTCTGGGGTCTCCAGCACAGGAATGACATTGACCTGTTGGAGTGAGTTCAAAGGAGAGCCACAAATATGAAGAGGGGGCTAGAGCACCTCTCCTATGAAGACAAGGATGAGAGAGTGGGGGTCGTTCAGCCTGGAGAAGAGAAGACTGTGGGGAGACCTTAGAGCAACCTTCCAGTACTAAAAGGGGCGCTACAAAAGAGCTGGAGAGGGGGTTTTTACAAGGGCATGTAGTGATAAGACAATGGGAGATGGATTCAAACTGAAAGAGAATAGGGTTTGATTAGATATTAGGAAAAAAGTCTTTATTGGGCAGGCATTGGAACATGTTGCCCAGAGAAGCTGTGGATGCCTCATCCTTGGAAGTGTTCCAGGCCAGGCTGTTTGGGACTCTGAGGAACCTGGTCTAGTGAAAGATGTCTCTGTCCATGGAAGGGGGTTGGAAGTAAATGGTCTTTAAGGTCCCTTCCAACTCAAACCATTCTATGATTCCATGATTTGCGTATCAGTTAAAAAGCAGAGAATGCAAGTGTTGAATTCATGATAAAGGGCACTTCACAGAATCAGAGGATGGGTCAGATTAGAAGGGACCACTGTGGGTCACCTGGTCCAACCTCCCTGGGTTATCCCAGAGGCACAGGATTGTGTCCAGATGGTTCTTGGATACTTTCAGTGAGGGAGACTCCACAACCTCTCTGGGCAACCTGTTCCAGTGCACAGCCACCTGCACAGTAAAGAAGTTCTTTCTCACATTCAGGTGGAACTTCCTGTGCATCAGTTTCTGCCCACTGCCTCTTGTTCTATTGCTTGGCACCGCCAAGAAAAGCCTGGCTCCATCCTCTTGACACCCTCCCTTCAGATACTTATGGACATTGATGAGATCAGTTATCTCTTAGGCACTTAAGTCCTGCTTTTGTGCCTTTATGCCTTTGAAAACCTCCCATTCTTACCTAATTTATTTATGTATTTACTTTTGAAGCTGTTGCCTATTTAATCCATGAGAGCAAAGAAAGGATATAGTACTAGTCTGAATTGGTACAGGAGCAAATGCCTCCAAAAATAGAGTGATTTTTTTTTTAGAGAGGCCCATCTGTGAATTGCTGCTTTGTGCTGACCCACAACTTATGCAAAATCTATCAGATAAGCTCTTTAAATGGCTTAAAAATAGTTTGTAAGTGTTACAGGCATTCAGTCAAATTAGTCACTTAGTCAAATCATCCTTTCAACTGGTGCTTTCAGCAAATGGTTAAATCAGCGTTTGAGGAAGGACCAGGTGTATGATCTAATGCCTGAAAGCAGCTCATGCTCAATGACATAATCCTAAGAATAAATGTATTGTAAGTGTATGGCCAAACACAAGAGAATATCTGTCATCAAGTAGCTAGAAGTGCCACATGGTTTTTGTATCACTGTGCTGGAGCCACTGAGTGTTGTGCAGCACTTTTAGCTCTTCTGAGAAAAATACCACATACTGCTTCAGCACTCCCTGGATCCAGGGCAGATGCTTTTAAGAAATCCTTAACTACCAGAAGTAAATTCTTACTGAGTTTTAGTTCTTGCTGGAACTAAAAACTCACAGAATTTTACACATATGGCTTCTAGTGATATATTTGGAATGGGCTGCGGGACAGTGCCTCTTGCCATGTTGTGGCAGCACAGCTGAACAGACAGAGGACACCAGGAGTCCTGTGTACAAGAATAAAAGTCTGGGTCCATCAGTGCTGCATGGTACCAGGCTAATCACTTGGCCTCTTTATGGCCTGTTTCTACTAGTGTATCAGGATAATGCACAATATGGACATTTGGAAGAAAAAAAAACTTGGAAGAAAGGAACTATACTACTGGTACTACTACATTGACTATTACAGTTGCAGCTGTTCTTTCAGATCCATAATCAATACATTGCTCATTTAAAGATTATTCCAGATTTCTCCAAGAACACCTCTTTGGCTAGCCCTCATTCTTCATCTCTCCATTTGTCTTCACTGTAAATGTGTGTAGCTCTGTCTTTACAGGTAATTTTTAAGTGGACTTATTGTCCCTGTCTTCATGCTTTTTCTTGCTAACCAGAGGTTGTGCTAGAGTTCCTTGCTTGTTGACATTTTTTTTTTTCCTGGAGAATGGTGTGTTTCCATTTACTGTTTAAAAACTAGCACTTAAATGGAGTGTTAAATCACTTCTGGAAACTGGGCCTAAAATAAACGGTTATACTCTATGAAAAACCACATCAACCTCTTGACCCTGCTCTTTCCTCTTTTCAGAAGCATGTTAGGAACAGCTGTGTATACAAATGGAATGTACTCTCTATCTTCAAACCCTTTTCTAGGACCCATCCTAGTATTTGAGTGTTCATTGCAACCCTATCGTAGTCCAAATCTATCCTCTCCTGCTAAATCTGCAACTACCTTCTCAGCTTTCCTCTCTGTTTCCTGCCTCTCCTGCAGCCGTTACCATTACAACCTGCAGGTGCTCCCCCTTCCCCCACCTCTCCTGCGTGTCACTTCCATAGCACTGTATTACTCCTTTCACTGGTGAGCCCTCTGAGTTCAACTGAATTGCTGTTAACTTGTTACCATCCCCAAATAGTTTAAAAAAAAAAAAAGTAATTACACCGTTACATTAAAATCGGGGAATTAAACATTGGACAGTGATGAACCAGAGTCAGCATGGATCTTGCCATTTCTGGAGAGGAGGGGATTTATGGGCTTCATTTCACACAAGGGTTGGGCAATGACACTTTATAAAAAATGTAAACAGCCTTAATTTTTCAGTATGGTAAACAAAAAAGGAAGAAAATTATCTGTAATAAATTGAAAATAAGAGTACAGACTAGAACTTCTTTTGTGGCTACAGGAGCAGTAGTGAATATGTATATATGTATATACAAGATCATTCAGCAATCACCTCTTCTGGCAGCAGATGATGACTGAGATTTTTGTTGCTTCTGGGTAATTGGTGCTAGTGGGGTAACAGAGGACTGGAAAGCTTGATCTTGCACCAGCCAGACCCAAATTCTCAACTTAGTTTCTGAATAAATGGGAGACCAAAAAGAAGGGGGGAGGAATTTTTCCGCAGTCTTTCTTTCCAGAAGGGATGAAAAATGTGAACAAGTGAATCCTCACAGCAGCAGGTAGAGACGTCTTTCCTCTTCTGCCCTAGTTCAGCAGTTGGATCCATGCCTGGGATGTTTGCTGGGGAACCTTTCTCGTAGTCTCCTGCTCTGGGGGTGGCAGACAGTCCCACAGCCTATTTTGACATTCAGGAGTAAAGGCGCTGATGAAGCAAAGCTCTCCATGGCATATTCAGGGAGGCAGGGGTAAGAAAAGAGATCATTCACACAGTCTTTATTTCTCTTAATGTGGAGTTTGTATCCTGGTGCATTTCTGTGTGTATCCCCTGATATCAGTGGAATTAGTGTCAAGGGAGGAACAGCAGCATGTCCCACAGGCATGGTTGCAAGGCAAGGAAGAGATCTCCCAGAGGCCTCCTGAATTTATGAAGGCAGTGGAATAGTAGATCTGAAAATGAATACTAAGTGCAAAGTGGAGGCTGGGATATTTCATCTCATTAGTGATTGTTAAAAATAACTATTACTCTGTGAGTGTAAACAGTATTGAGTATGCCATGCTTAGAATGAGGTTGAGCAAGACTCTTCTTCGCAACTGAGTTATTATGTATGGTCATCTACAATCATTGCTTTTTACACTATGGCTTCCAAAGTGTGTGAAAAACACTTTATACTCCCGTGTGTGTCTAAGATGATTTCACACAATCCTGCCCAAGCCGCCACGTGCAATTATTTAGTGATTATTTTGTGCGCCTTTCTAATGTAAGACTCTTTGAGCAATGGCAGATATCTAATTGATTGCTCTTTTTGTAAAGTATCAGCATTCAGCCAGTAATCAATTTATTACCAAATGTTGCCTAGAATGAGCAGCTTTCTCCCTGACAGTAATCTCACTGGTTGTGACAAGATATGATCAGGTGACAATGAGACCTTCTCAGTAACACTACAGTAAATCACACTCAATAAGAATAAAGAGTCCTGAGTAAAAATAATTCCATTTTCTATTAACAAAGCCCTTGGCAATTGGCAGCCAGTGCCACAATGGCAATACTGCAGACACTGCTGGGGCAGTGAGAGATTGCTGTCCGAAATAGAAAAAGTTAGTAGGAAGCTCAGTTTAAGTGAGCTTTCCACATATATTCATTTTTCACTGCTAGGTCTGACAACTTTTTTGGGGGGTGTGTGGCCCATTTTAAAGCTTCTCTCCCTTTGTTGTTCTGCAGCTGTTGGGTAAAACTTAATCCCTAGTATCTGTTAAGGCAGCTATATCCAACTTGCCTCCATGGTAATACACTCCAAGGTAATATACTTTAACAATTACACAGAGGTACATTTTTTTAATCTTGACATTTATATCTTACAGTTAGAATTGCATTAATTTATTGTATTGAATTGCTGTTGTGCCTATTGGACAAAAAGTAATCTTGTAGCAGGGAGATCTGTGGCTGTTCCAGTGTTTTCAAAAGGGAGATAATTTCATATTCAGCTTTCTGCTTCCTGTGCTGACACCTCTCATTCTTGTTGCAGGCAGTTTTTTCAGAGAGGGGCTTTGAGAAGTCCTGTTAGTGTAGGCTGAAGAGGTTTCTAACTCTCTCTGAGCTGTCCCATAAAAGGCTCTGAAAAAGCTGAGAATCTTAAAAATCGTTAAGCACAGTGGCTCAAGAAGAAAGACAATCTCTAGTCTATAGTATAAGAATTGTATTTTGCATGACTGAAGCTTTTAAAGTCTCCTTCCCTGATGAATATGATCCTTGGAAGCTGCAAACACATGGCTGTACTGTGTCCAAGACACGATGTCATTGTGCTCAAGACTGGGTGCTTCTCAACTGTATTTGGTCAAGTGCAGTGCTGTTCAATTGGCTTCAGTCTTCATGTGTTTATTTGAAATAAATTAATTTGTCACAAGTGCTGGTGGACTCCAAGATAACCTCCATCATGCTGGTATGCTGGCCTCTGCCTGAGTGTTCAGATGAACTGAAATAAATTCTAGTATTGAGAACTTCCATATTTTTATCAGTTATGGTAATCATGACCAATTAAGTGTTCATTCTGATATTTTAAGTCTCTCAGTCATTCAGTATTATTTCTTCTGGTAAAACCACTGAAGAACAAAGACCAAATTGTGACTATCTGCACTGCTTACTGTGAGTAGCCTATATTTTGGCATGGATAGGCATGAATGGCTATTTAGGATACCAGAGAAGCCTGAGACAGAACCATACTTTATTTTCCTCCACTAGTTCCCAACTAACAAATAACTTTAGGAAGAAAAATGTCCTTGGTGTATCAGTTCTTTAAGTAAACTGTCCTGCTCAGATCTGCTACCTTCTTAAGACTCAGACACTTCTGTGAAATAAAATGCACAATATTATTTTTAAATGTAGAAAAATTATTTTCATTTGCATTTCTGCGGACTTGGGATGACTAAAGAATTTTTCCTGAGCTTTAAAAGAAGTTGCCTTTGTCCACAAAGTGTGAATAGAGAGTTGTGACCCAAAGGTGATATTTTCAGCAAGATCTTATGAAACATGGGGCTGAAATGAAATTTTTTTCCTCATCTTATCTGTTACCAATGGATGATAGGTTTCCCTTTCATCTTCTGTAGGATACCTCCCACAATTGCATCCGAATCCATGATTAAATTTCTGATTGCAAATTAAGCAAGTTATTATTTACTGTTATTATTAAGTAAGGGCAGGGCTGCCTTCATCTGTCTGGAGGGTCTGCCGTTATATCTGCTCTGTGTATTGCCGCTACAGTGGAACTGAATATGCTTCATCCCCATGCAGATGCACAGTGTCAGAAAACATCTGCTAGCTGCTGATTTTATGCATATTACAGAGACTTTATGTACTGTTAAATGGACCACTTTTTCATTCCAAACCATAATTTTCCATGTGGCATCATTTGATCTGTCCTCACTTCAACATTTGGTTTGATCAACTCATTTCTTCCTATCCAATATGTTTGTTGTAACCTCCTCCATGGCTGTGTGTGTCCTCCCTGTGAATGGAAATTACTACAGTGCTCCTGTCACGATAATATGGTAGTAGGGCAAAACGTGTTGTTTTAATCAATATATTTTATTTCCATTAGCTTCTTTCGTCACTGAGCTTGAGTCTAGACAGCTTAGGTTTGACTATGCCAACTGCTGCCCGGCTACAGAGTAGCATTCCGTGATCAAATGTAATGCAGTTTTTCAGAAGTACTAAGGACACCTAACTGGGTATTAGGTTTAGAGCTTAAATGCAGCTAATGAGGAAACGCATGTCCTCCACACAGAACTTTGCTGTGACTGTACACTGAACTTTGAAATGGAAGAGTCAGAGGGGAAGCTTATTCAGGTCACTGCCCTTTGGGGACACATCCATTTCAGCCCTGCTGTTACTCTCCTGGGAGTCGAGCTGCAGGGCCATGGCAGCGGAGGGTACAGGAGGCAGGAGTGGGAAAGGGCTAAAAAGGGGGCTATCCCCTTTGGAGAAGGAGCATGCTTTGCTATAAATTGTTTTGCTTTGGTTTTCTTGTCATGTTTAACTTTATATCACCTACTCGTGATATAACCCCATGGTTAAACTTGAAATTACTGCAGAGGAAGTTACCTTGTAGAACCAGGCCACTCATGATTGCTCTGCACGGGCTGTGGATAGACGAGTCTTTGCCTGTCCATTCCTAAGAGTTCTTGAAACAACAGACCTTTTCTGTACCTGTTGAGTCACAACTTGGGATTAGTACAGCTCTAATTACAACAGAGAAAACAGTATGTCTTTGGTAACCTTTGGTTGGGGTGACATTTCTAGAGGCTACAAGGAAAAAGATGTAAAGTCTGAATAGCACCTACCAATCATTTCTGGTATATGTCAGTAGCAGGAGGTAGGCACATACTGCAGGGGAAACATTTTTGCCAATCAAACATCACACAGTCTTTCTTGACATGCATAGAACTCATTGCTACATTACAAAATAATAACACACAGAGACATACCCAACAGAGATTTTGCATATTTAGTGATTCTGAAAAATATAGTTTATTATTATTATTAATAATAATAATGATAATAATAATAATGCACATTTATGTAGCTCTTTTAATGTTCAAAGCACTTTATATATGATGGCTTGTTAACTAATCCTTGCAACATCCTTGTGAGATACAGAATTATTGTTCAAATATTAGAAGTATATAATAGGGTGCAGTGCACCAATTTCCAGTAACTCTTTAATAATGCACTTAAGTCTGATATATGATGTGTGTCCCTATAGTTCTGGGATATCCCACAGTAACCTAAATGTATCTAAAATAAGTGATTTCTTCCATGAAAGCAGAGTAGATAAATTACTCATGTGTCTGTAATTCTCTTCCAATTAATTTTCTCAAAAAAATTATAATTTTGTTGTGCTTGAGGTAACAGCCAGGGAACCCAGCAGGTGATATTTGTGGGGGTACTGGGGTGCAAGGCACTATGCTGATTTTTATGGGTGAGTGAAAAAGGCTGGTTCCTATCTTGGATAGTTTGCAGTCCAAGTGTATGTTAAGAGACAACAGATGGATACAACAAAGAGACAGAGACATCTTGAGGTTACAGTGAGAGGATTAAAATTACTGTAAGAAGTGGTGGTCACAGCACACCAGCTGTTTAACCATTCTCAGATAATTTTTTAGTCATCACAACAGAGAATTATTTGAAGGAGGATGACAAAATGACTAGGCAGACTTCTGTAATGTCTCCTTCACATACAGATATAAAGACATGGGGAAAATACCTTCCTAAGAAAATAGGATGAAAAGCATTTCACCTTTGGTAAAAATGAGGTGAGAGCTAAGGATTCTGGTTCACTATAAGAAATCATGAAGGATGAGAAGGGATAAGCCCTCAAGATAAATACTGAAGTGAATTTGGGTCTGACATGAATGCAAGGTATAGGCATGCGGTGACAGTGAAGTGAGGTGACAGGAGTGAAGTGCCAAGACAGAAGATGACAGGTGTGTTTTGATAGAGCTGTTTGGTAGAAGCTGCTGTAGTTCTAAGGCTGTAAGAGCATCTGTTTTTCAAACTTCAGTGAAAGCCCAGTGTTTCTTGGCTGTTCTACAGGAGGCTGTGAGAACTCTTCTAACACTAACTTTGTGTGGCCTCCATGACATGGACACGGGTTCTGTGCCCTGCAGTTGTTTTAGTTCTGTGCAAGAGTGGCTTGCACCCGTGCTTGGTGTTCAGCTAAAACACTCCCCGTGTTTGATATGTACCTGAAGACTCAGTTGAGACACAAGGAAGGAGTGAAGATTTACATACCACGTTCGTCTCTGATCAGTGTGGTCTCCATTCTTCACTGCTTGTGGTAAAGCCCTCTCCACACATCACTCCTGAGGCTACAGATCCTTTGCCATATTGCCATTCCAGCCCTTTCAGACAGCCTGGCGTGGTAGTTGCACGTATCCCCACTGCACACCAAGGTGTAATGTAAACATATAAAAACCCATTTTAAACAGGAAGCAGCCTTGTTGTGGTAGCACTGAGGTCTGTGCAGATTAATCTATCATTTGAAAAAGGCACTATCCCTAATTTGTATATTATTTCCAGTATAAGCAGTTGGGTTTTGATCGAGCAATTAATGTACTTGATGTGAGTCTTCCCATTGCCTGCAATGGGCTTTGGATTGGAACCATAATCCGGATGTCTCGCATGCATATATGTCCTTAATTAAAATTTTCTAAATTGCTGTTACATAATGAGGATCCCAAACCGCCTGTGAAGCATTTTCAGCTAAGCCAGTGAAAAAAAAAATGCATTCGGTATCTTGCCATCACAGTTAACATGAAGTAGAGCAATTCTCAATACTGAGTATTGAGACAGGTGAATTATTGGTTCACTGAGAACACTAAGTGAATGTCCTGACTTTTGCATGCTTGTAATTTATAAGCAAAGCTGCTTTACGGTAATTTAGCTACATGACACACATACATACATATATATATATACACACACACTCTTAGAAAGTTATGATCAGCTTTAAAAACAGGCTTAGGATGAACATAATAAATAAACCTTAAATATACCAACTGCTTCTGTTGTTTCAGTTTCTGTTTTCTGCATTCTTTCAGTTTGTCAGGCATATTTTAATAAATATAACAGATTGCTATACCTTTTTACCAAGAAGAGATACATCCTGTAGCAGCTGTCCATCATTAGCCACAGAATCATTTTATACTGACCTGTATGAAAAAACTGAAGCAGGCCTCAATCATATCCCCTTTCTTGTGCAGTAAAAGCAGTCATTCAAGATTTTAACTAATTTAATTTTTTTTCAGCAGGAAATACCAGTCTGGTCTCATAGCAAGTGCTCTGACTTAGATTCATATGACCTGCTTTCTATTCCTGGCTCTGGCTCTGAGTGACCTTATGAAAGTCATTTTTATCTCCTATTGTTTTTAAATGGACTGAAAGGTTTCCTATCATAATGGGTCAAGCATAGGCACTTTTTTTTCCATTATCCCACCTCAAAAACCTACCCCTGAAGAAGCTACACATCTACACATAAAAATGCCTGTCAAGTGTTTGGCTCAAATAAGATGCTCTGCCTCTCTCCCTCCTGTTTTCTCTCTCTTTTGTTCTTTATAGCATGAGGAAGTCAGAGTGGAGTGCCCAAATAATATTCTTTAAATATACATAACTTGAGAAGACTAATTACATATACACATTTCTGCTTCAGTAGGCTGAGGTGATTTCTGAAAACAAATACGGCTTGGACAAAAGTGAGCTTCCCAAAATATTTATGGGCTTTCTGTACTGCTATACCCAATACATGATAAGTGTTTATTGGAAAACTGCCTTCCCCTTTAGCACTATAACTGTCAGACAACAGTTCATACACTGCAACACAAAGTCATAACTTGGAAGATAATCTTTTATATGTTCCTAACAATATGCTTTGAAACCCTACATTTAAAAGGGTTTAAAAACACATAATACCCCAAACCATCAAATAAGCAGTAAAAGTAACATGCAGAGCCAGACACAAAACCAGAATGAAAAAGATTTTTTATTATTCTCCTCTGTATTACCATAAATGACATGCTATATTTAATTTTACAGTGCCCCTGGACAAATCATCAAATACTTTAATAACTACACAAACATTAATATTTAAATACAAGAGATCCCCTCAGTTACTGAATAATCATAACTCTGGATTGATAGGGTACTAAATGGAAAAATCTTGTTTAGACAGTTGTAAGCGGGGGGAGGGTGTTTAATGAAACAAATTTGATGGTCTTGTCATCATAAAACTGATAGATATTTGGCACAATTTATATCTTTGCTAAAAAGAAGTTTGAGAAATGGAACAATTGTGGTGAAGATTAATTTTCCCTTCTTCTGCTGTGAGAGTATAGTCCTTTAGGTCGTTAGCAGGAATGTGTGACATAGATTGCACTTTACCCATGCAAGATCCGTGCTGACTCTTAGAAAATGCACTTGTTAAATAGCTGTGACTTCTATACTTGTGGAATGGGCTGCCCAGCTATCATCACAGCTATCTAGACTCATTTTATGAGAGTGATGAATATAGATGGTAAAAGAGACAGCATACAGAGTTCTGGCTCTCAGTGTTTGTTAGACCTGACCACCCATTCTACCCACTGTCCTTAGAGGGATTTTTTTAATCCAGATTTTGTCTTGTTGCTTCAGCCACTCTTCCAATTAAATGTTCTACCTAATAATGGAAGTTTGACTACTAAACCACAACAAGAACAGTGAATTGGAAGGTATTTCTAATCCCTCCAGCACCACAAAAAAACCCAATAGACAAACAAAAGAAAAGAAAACAAAACAAATAAATGAAACCAAATCAAAACAAAAAGACTGAAAGACTTCTTGGTCAAAGTAACTCACATAAATGCCTGAACCAAAAGCCTGAGACTTGACTAGATTTTCAGGTCTCCAGATCTGGGACTACGTTCATGCATGTGTACTATGTGTCACTGAGCACAGATGACACTAAGCTAATAATAATATCTGACCATTGCTGGACAGAGGCTTGGCTTTGATTTGTATCAGCTCATACTCTGCTTGGCTGCCAGAGCTTTTGTTGCTAAATGAAATGCTTACAGACTGGGAGGTGGGCTGTGTTCACTTACCAATCCCTTATATTTGGCTTCATGCCTCTTTCTAGGAGATTCTCTCTCTCCAAACTCAATTTCTTCTTTTCTATTTTGGGGTGCTGCCTCAGGCTCTGTACTTTTCAGAGTTTCTTTTTCTTCTGTGCACTTCAGCTCCATGGAGATGATCTAGTTGTATTGTGTTTCTTGGCCCCTTCTCAACTGGGAAATACCCCTTTGAGGGAAATTCAAGTGAGAATATGAATGTGTTCACATTCTAGCTTTGCGGGAACACAGGGGAGGAAATGACAGAGACGTAAGGTCCCTGAATAATATGACATGGGCTGGCAGACCCTGGAAGCAATGCCATTAGAGTACTCCTCCAGATGTGGACAGCTGACAAACTTTAATGATGAAGGCTGCATCCAAGCCAGTTATGATGAACTAATTAAATACCTTGCTCCTTTTAATAAAGGAAGTATAGAAGAATCCAAAGCTGTCTATAAATCACCTCCCCACTGCCCTGCCAAGCTTCTACAGTGGCAGGAAAGGTGAGCAAAAAAAAAGACAATAGGGCAAAACTAAAGGACTAAGACCAATGGAAGTTTCTATGCTAGGAAAGAATGGCTGTTGTAACCACATCTTAATGAAAACAAAGATACTACGGAAACTCCAAAGGTACAGACTTGGAATCAGAGCAAAGAAGGTTAAAACAGCATAAGAAGTTAGCATAAACACTGCTGCTTAGAGCTGAGCAAATCTTTAAATAAGTAATTAATTCTCTCTATCTCAACTTTATATGCCTAATTTATCATTTGGTTCTTGTGACTTCATTTATTTTTCCTTTTCCTTGTTATAAGGCAGCAATAAAACAAGAAGTTGGAACTGAGTTCTTGATATTAAGAAAAGGGCTGATTACTCTCTGAGACTAACTCTGGGCTAGGGCTGCCTCCACCTCTGCTGCTGCACTAGTAATGCATGCTCCCTTGAGAGGACAGATTTAGTCACTGAGCGCAACCTCTTTTTCAGGAGAAGAAAATGTAAAGAGACAGCAGTTTCTAGCAATAAAATAAAAACCAAAACAACATAAACCATTTCTCCACCAGTCATTTCTTCCTCCCTCATTTCAACTTTTCTTGAAATGGACAACCCATGCCCATTGATGAGATTTTGAGCTATTCATGATTATTTGTAGTGCTTGAGAGAAAAGCTGATTTTGCACTTACATGTGAACAACAAAAAATATGTTTTCACCTTTTTACTTCCCTCTAAAAATCTACCTGAAACATGCAGAGAGACTAGAAATACATTCTTGCAGATTAATCTCATTTGAAGACATTGAAACACTGGTGAGGAATGAAATTCTACAAAACTGTATTACTTTATGATAAAATTGTGAATGCAATGTACTGGAATGAGTAATTGAACTCCCCAAATTGCACTCTGATTTCTCCCTTCCCCTGTATGTGCACGGGTGTTGGTATTTCTGTACAGCCATAGAAAAGCTACTGTAAAAGGATGTTTTAGTGAAGTCTTTCAATTTATTGCTAGCAAGTTTTTTGAGATGCATATACATTTTCCTAATTGCCAAGCATCCTCTTTCAAAGATATCTTTGAAGTCCTACAATTTGAAGGTTAGAGTGACTTTTGCATATCACTTAACTGATAAATAGGAAGCAATTCTGATTGCTTCCTATTCCTAGACAGAAACACAGATAAGCAACTATTTTGTGAAACTAAAATACCTGCTTGTTTGAATATCTGTTTAAACATCTGAAGTAATTTCTGAGGATGGACATAGTCCCAAGGTATACCAGAAGCATGAATTAATCCCATGTGGTCTAGAAATCATAAATGGAAATGCTGGAGAAGTCTTCTCTTCACCAACAACACAGCTCACAACTGAAACTATCATTTTTTCAGCCTTCTGTGAAATAAAAGTACAGATGGCTGTCTATGTGCATAACATCAGTGATGCCTAAAGCAAGGAGATTACAAATCCTTTACAGAGTTGTTATCACCAAATAAGTACTCAGGAGAATACAGAAAGGCAGAAATTCACCTTAGAGCTACATAAGGTGGTTATGGCACTCTATTTACTACCTCTATTTATCTGTTGTCTGTTGCCATAACCTCTCAGAAAGCAGAGATTATTGTTCTAGAGCAGGTTTCCTTTACTTTTTTTTCTAGAGCAGGCTGGATTTTGCTTAGGATGTCACTTTACACTGATGATATTTAACTGTGCAAATGAAATTAATTGCTGGAAACGATATTATACAAACTGCATGCATGGTCAAAGAGTTTGCAAGAAAGTTCCTGTGGAGATCAAAACTATCTGGCATATGCAGTGGTTAAAATCTTGTCTCCATAATGGTTCCATGATAAAACATGGAATCATGGATGTAGCATCTCCCAGGAGGGATTCAGACTAACACACTATATACAGTGATTGTGCTTAGCCAGGATACCTTTCCAACTCAATTTGTAAGCTATGGCTCTTTCCTGTGAAAATCCGTGATACCGTTACCATTGTTGCTTCACAGGAGGAAGAAACTTCATGAAGAAAATTGGCTGCTGAAGTCTGAAGAAATCAGTCAGTGCACACATTTGTTTCACTGTAAGACCAGGGCCTGACACCTCTCAGGCTAAATGAACATCTTTGGACAAGCCTATATTGGGTGGAACAGCTCCAACTCTTGCCATTCTTGCAGCAGTCTCTCTTTAAACTGCTGCAGTCCTTCAGTTCTTGTGCTGCTGTTTGTTTCCCTGTCTGGCATAATCTTTTAACAACATTTAGGTATTTTGTTGAGACATAAGTTTATCTTGAGTTGTGTTCCTTCAAACTGATTTTAGCATTATCCTTTACTAAGCTAGATCTATATATTTTCAAATTAATACAGAATGCAAACTCCTTTACTGTATAACTGCATTTCAGCATACCATGTGACGAAGGTGCACGTCAGTAAATCCCAGAGCTGCACAGTCTGGAATATTGTCTCCAGGAGAAAAGAAAAGGGTTTTGTTTTTGAAACATAGAAATATTTTCTGGATTTAGGTGTCAGTTGAACTGATATTGGTGCAGTCAGTGTCACAAGGTAGCTTTTGTTCAAGCATGACAAGAAGTCATCACCTCGGTCACACAGAATGCTACTAGGCTCACTTTGCTCTGGGTAATACAACTGTATCCAATAGTTTTCATTCTTGATGATTTCTTTCTTGCATCTCCTGCTGGAATAGGCTGAAAATTAATGTATTTCACTGGTGGATGTGATTACCCTGATCCATCTGAAGCACATGATGACTTTCATCTGTTTTAATAGCTGCTGTAAACATGCAGGCAAAGCAGTGGTGTAGATGAACATAGAAAATAATCAAATCATCTGGTTTTGATGAAAGTGTGTAAAACTCTAAAGTACATTTAAAAAACATGAATCAAAAGTTTATTGAAAATATAAAGCAGCTTGTCCTTAGCAAATTCATGATTTATACCAGATTTAAATGCACCATGACACACTTGGGCCAGCTTGAGAGAGTGGGTTTTGAATGTCTGGAATAATACATAAGGTGCAGAAAAAAAAGTGCATTTGCAGCAAATCTATTCTGATGGAAAGCAGCAATAATGAGGCCTCAGATCTTTGAGCTCCTGGTGGCATGAGAAGCACCCCAGAGACTCAGAGATCAGCAGAAGGATGGCCCATTTTCCAAGACAGGTAACGGATCCCTCTGAAAATTCCACTGAGAATGCTGATATTTGTTGCAGGGGACAAATCCTCCTCAAGCTAGGTATCTCCTAGAGATTTGTTCATTTGTAGGGGGCTTTAGCTCTTAGAGGCATGACTAGGCTGTAAATATCCCTGGGATGGGACTTTGTCCTGCACTCTGAACCAATTAAAAAGGCGACTTCTATATGGGCGTAAGAGTATAAGAATCACCAGGCTGACTCAGATCTCACTGCTCCACTGACCTATCTTAGATGGTGGCCCTTACCAGATAGCTCAAAGGAAGGTGTCAAAGCTGAAGGACTTCTTATTAAAGACTGAATTAAAAGAAGAAGGGAGGTTTAATTCACTTTGTAAAGCTGTTATTATCTCTATGGTATTTCTGGATAGTTTAGTCTCAATGCTGAGCTTGATATACTCTTGGCATCAGGGACTTCCAGAAGCTAAAGGCTTCCCCTAGATAATTACTGGTTACATGGCACCATTCCCACATTGGCTTTGAATTTCTCACCTTTGAAATTCATGGCATGTTATTTTTTCTTGCATCACGATATAGGGAGAACAGAAATTCCTGGCCTACTTATTCTATTCTATTCTATTCTATTCTATTCTATTCTATTCTATTCTATTCTATTCTATTCTATTCTATTCTATTCTATTCTATTCTATTCTATTCTATTCTATTCTATTCTATTCTATTCTATTCTATTCTATTCTATTCTATTCTATTCTATTCTATTCTATTCTATTCTATTCTATTCTATTCTATTCTATTCTATTCTATTCTATTCTATTCTATTCTATTCTATTCTATTCTATTCTATTCTATTCTATTCTATTCTATTCTATTCTATTCTATTCTATTCTATTCTATTCTATTCTATTCTATTCTATTCTATTCTATTCTATTCTATTCTATTCTATTCTATTCTATTCTATTCTATTCTATTCTATTCTATTCTATTCTATTCTATTCTATTCTATTCTATTCTATTCTATTCTATTCTATTCTATTCTATTCTATTCTATTCTATTCTATTCTATTCTATTCTATTCTATTCTATTCTATTCTATTCTATTCTATTCTATTCTATTCTATTCTATTCTATTCTATTCTATTCTATTCTATTCTATTCTATTCTATTCTATTCTATTCTATTCTATTCTATTCTATTCTATTCTATTCTATTCTATTCTATTCTATTCTATTCTATTCTATTCTATTCTATTCTATTCTATTCATACATTTGTATCATATTATCCTCTCCCTCTTATTTGTTTAATACTTAATTAAGAACTCCTCCATCTACTCAGTTTCTCATCAACTACTACTTAAAATCAGAACACTTTTTTTTTTCTCGTGACTAAATCGTATGCTACAGACAGGAACAGGAGAAATTGAGGTGTTCACAGATCTTTGTTGGGGCTGGGAACTGTTTCTGTGACACAATTTTTTGTCTTGTCTGCTCTTCTGATAACGGTATGTTGAGTCAAAGTTCTTGCTGGTCCCAGGTCTACAAGATGTACAAGTCCTGTTCTGAGCTGCTACTTCTTTATGAAGGCACAAAGTCTGCAGTTATATCCTGTCATAGGGCAGATCAAAAAGGGAAGACTTCTGTGCCTTCTTGTTTGACTTCATACAGAAGCACCACATGTAACCAATTTATGACAAAATAATGAAGAGCCATTGATCACTTAATACAAAATAAGATCTCTCAAAATGCCTTTTTCATGTTGTTTTTTTTTTTTTGCTAAAACAAAGAAAAGAGCACATTTGGAAGAAAAGTTTTCTCTATAAGCCAAAACATCTTTCCTGTGTCCGAAACACTTATCTAACAGAAATGAAGTAATGACAATAAACTTTTGTTTGTTCAAGATAAAAATCACAAATAACATGGATAGAACACTGGTTTTCAGATGGTCCATTCAGTGGAGCTTGGCTACTCAGAGCTTTACTGTCTTCCCAGTTATGTGCTGCTGAAGCAGAAGTGCTGCGCACTGAAGATTCAGGGCAGTGCAACAGAGAACAGAATTAGGCCCTCATGAAATCTTAATGCATTTCCAGCTCACATACATACCCCAGTGAGACTGGGAAAAGCCTAGTTCAAAAACTGTCTAGCAATGAGAGGATATGGTTCAGTTCTGCTGTGATCTAATGAAAGATGAACCAAGCTTCTTAGGAGTCTCATAGGATTTTTACCTCAGTTGTTATAGACAGGTATGTAGATGGTATACCTAAGCTGAACAAAAGAGGGGGGAAGAGAAAGGTCTGGATTTAATTAAATATCTTCTCCTGGAATAGCCTCATAAAACTCTTGTCTGATTAAAGCTCCTAAAAACAAAGAAAAAATGTCTGCCTACTAAAAAGCTAAAAATAAAGTTAAACAAAAGATGTTTTAAGATGACACCATGTAAATGAGAGAATTCCATGAGCTTTTGGCCTAGTGGGCTGACAGCCTTTTCTAAATGGCAAATGTTTGACGGTTCAGTTTTAGGACAGGTTGTTAGTTGCCCAAATAGACTGAGTGCTCCCAGAGGCTATTTGAGTGTGTGGTTAAGGGCTTGCTGCTCAGACAGGCTATACAGAAACACTCAAAAGACCCTGCATGCTCTGCCAGATCCTTCTGATTTATTTATATGAATAAGCCACCAGGCCCAGACTAAGCTCTTTAGACACTACTCATTTGTAGGTGGTTCTGCACATTACTCTTTTCTTACAACCACCAAACAAATTAATATTAGCATAGGTATGCAATACTGTTGCTTTTCTTAAAAGCTGAGCATTCATTGTTGAGACGGCTTTGGAATATAACCTCAGAAAACTACAGCCCAGACCTGAAGGCTGTTAAGGAAGGGATAGTCATGAGCCTGGATGATATTGTTGGCTGTGAAATACAATACTGAGTGTGTGAATACAGTAAGATTGAATCTCTTGATTTAATCTCTTCATGGTGGACATGATGGGGAGGGAGAACACTATAGTTTCTCCATGTAATGACCACATTGTAAAGGGTGGAGCACAGATGAATTGGGCTTGGGCCAGTGGCTGCTCCAGGAACTGCCTACTGATGTGCGAAAAAAGGATGGGGCATGTTTGACAATCAGTTTTTAGTGCTTTGAAGTTAACCATTACTTGTAGTCATACTGCATATTTTTCTGTCAGCAGTGGACAGGTAATGAAATACAAGCGTGTCGGGTTTCTCTGTCTCCCATATGCATTATCTCCCCTTTGGTGTGAGTGGGAGTGAAGCAAAAGTAGTAATGAGATGAACTAATTTCCGCAATAGGCTTGAATCCAACTTCCTATATTAATCCAACATCCAAGTTGCTTTGCCTTCGCTGTTGCTTTAACTTAATTTGTCTAACTCTGGCTTGCTCAAGAAGATAGGTACACAACTTAATTTTAATTGACTTTGACATGCACTGCTACTCTATTTCTTTAAACCTCAGTTTGGTTGCTTACCAGCTATGAATAGGGCTGGTTATGGATATTTGGTCCTGGCTACTATTATTTTTCCAGTGACAAAAAGAGACCAACCACATCTGACTTCCCAAGAAGCAATACAAACTGACAGTCAACTGATTGGACAATGGAAAGCTTCTTCACAGGCAAATTCTGAATCCGCCCACCTTTCTTTTTTATTTCCCTTTTTTTTTTTTTTTTTTTTTTTTTTTTTTTTTGTCATTGGCAATAGCAGATAATGGCTGCCAGCCACACTGGCTCCCAGTTGGCCTTGAGAAAACCCAGCCTCCAGAGCCATTTCCTCCTTTGAAAGGATGAATGTATTCCTACCTGAGACAACTGTGTGAGTCTTGAATGGAACTGATTACTCCTTTTTTTCTGAGCTGGATAAGGATGGTGCTTGATCAGGTAGGTTTTAGAGAGCTCTGAGTCAGCAAATCCTCAGCAGCTGAGTGTTCTGTAGCAGGACCAGGAACCAAGAGTTAAACACAAGTAGGAAGACATGTATCTCAGGAGATGAGCAGTCATTTCTTCTCTAAAAGTGGCACGGTATCCAAGGAGGGTAACCTAGGAGGGATTTTGTCATGCTTCCACATACACTGAGCAAGGCATAGGTACAAAATATCCCTGATGAGAAGCTAGTCAGCATATTGTGGTGAGAAATGTCACCTCTGGATGAGTGTGACAGTGGCAAGGAGGTGTGCACAGAGAAATGGTTAGAGTGGAGATTGCCCTTGAAGAAGAATTGACCCACCGCCATGTGTCCAGCTCTTTATTCTCTGTGATGGTGCTCACAGGAGTAACGGGAAGAGGCTGCTTTAAACTAGCCAGTGAATGCTAGACCATGCACTTGCTGTTCCAGGAGGGCCAGACATCCGCTATTTTCCAAGTAACTCCATGCCACAGGTCACTTCCCAATTGTCTGTGTTCTCCAGCTGCTCTCATTTCACAGGCTCCTCTATGAAATTGCTCCAGTAAGGCATTAGAACTGTGGATGCCCTTGGCATTTGGAAGAGGCATCTACAATATTCTATTGTTTTTTAGCTTCCTTCTGCTTCCTTGCCCAGTTATCCCTGGATTCTGTGTCTACCTCTTTCTTGGTCCTGTCTCTCTACCATTTGCTTTAGCCAAAATGCTCCGATTGTCACTGAAAACCCTCTGCTTATATGCTGAACATCTCTGCATGAGCAGACCTCATTATCATGTGGCAAGAGGTCATTTACATATGCAAATCAGGTTAATGAGAGCAGAACTGTAAAAGGCTTCATTCCAGAGGCATTTGCATATCGAGCTTTAGAAATATTTGAGTGCTCTGCCCCTAGCTGTGCAACCAGGACACAGAAGCCCTGGCAGTATGTCTTCAGTGGCGATTATATCCACAGACAGCTGCCATCCTGGTTTGCAACAGCCTCTATCCGAGGTACTGGCTTGTTTGAACACAGAGGGTAGTTGTGTAATGTGCGCTTCTGCACCAGACTACTAAGAAGCAGTTAAGCCTTGGCCCTTATTGGGACAACATGTAGGCTTCTGACAGGTAGATATATGCATTTCAGGATGAAGAATACAATTTCCTACAGTGCTGTCACTAACGCATGCCCGGTGTATGATGAATGAGGAAAACAATGCAGGTGCCAGGCACGGCTCTCTGAGAATATACTGTGTGTGACACAGCACCATGCAAAATACTGATCATGTTTATTCCATGACTAACCAGGCCTTTAGCCCCCAGAGTACAAGAAGGGATCTATTTTGGATGTTTGTAAATTACCCACGAGAGAGCTCAAATTCCCTCCTCTGCCACAGACAGAATAGGCTGCCCTCAGTCCCTCTCTTAGACAGGTTCTGGGCAAGCATGGTAGGTGTCTTCTAACTGTCTAATTGTGAAGCAAATTTGCACAAAGAGTTCCTTAGAAGAAGGATCTTTTGCTGATCCTTTTTTTTTTTTTTCAGCTGTTTTGTTTTCAGGAAGGAGTACGAATGCTTTTTTACTGTAAAGCTTTTTCAGGTATTGCTCTCTGCCAGGGACCTGATCCTCTGATTCTAGGGAGAAAAGGCAATGACATCATAATTTCTGAGAAAAGTTACTGATTTTCCCTTTGCTCCTGCCCAGTCCTTCTGAGTAAGCTACCCGTGTTTCTGGCAAATCCCAATGACTAATATAAGAAAAGACACTCCTTCTTGAAAGAGGTATTTCTCTGCCTTGATACACAGTACGACAACCTATACGGTTGCCAGGCAAATGCCGGGTGGGCAGCTTCAGAGTGAGCTTAGTGCATGGTCTTGGTGATGACCCTGTATGTATTAGGCTGGAACAGTATCTAATGTGAAATGCCGCATTTATGCCCTCATTTTATCTCTACCTCCACTTACTGTTAGGGACATGCAGATCACAGAGACTAATTTACCATAATTCAAATAACCGTGTTCAACTATTCAACAGTATGTCCAATCCCATATGCTACTGTCCATGGATTTTCTCTCATTAGGCCTTGCTAACTCTACTCAGTGTGGGTCAAACTTCACTGCAGTAACTCCTTGGAGTGATTCCTGTATTGCAACACTTTGCCTGTAGCTATTCTCAACAGCTCTAACATGACCGACAAGATTAATTATCCGTGCCTATAGGAGCAAGAATAGCTTTTACACCTTTGTGGAGGAGGAACCTGGGACTGAGCTGGTTTCTCTCTCTCAGCTGATGGCTATCACAGAAGACTCTCAGTCCATTACAGTACACAAACACTTTGGCATTTGCGTGCTTTGTGACACATCAGTGGATGGACACCACCATCTAATAAACCAGCTGCCTTTTGCATGGAGTTGATCTGCAGACTGAAGACGAGATTCTCACACTTGTCATGAAGCACAAATTTACCAGTGTGTGGATACCCCTTAAGGCCTGTGCCATGCACCCTGTGTGCTCACATGTCAGAGGTACAGCCTGCAGCTGAGCAACCTATCTTACTGATAGCACAGCTGGATGTGGTCATGACTTCATCACTGACAGCTCATAGCTATGAGAATCCCCTCTTGTTTAAGAGCACTTTGGACTGAGCAGTCAGCATCCCTGCTGTGACCCCAGATTGTCACCTTTGGAAGCTGATCTCTCAGAAAAGCATTCCATCGTTTCAGAGCAGAATTGTCCTCCTCTGTTCAGCAAACTCCGCCAGACAGGTTTGCTGAGAGAAGAGAAAAGCAAAATACAAATTGGTAAAATAAATACCTGTGGGGCTAATGAAAGTTGATGTCTTTTTTCCGTGTTTGAATTCTACTTTTCAACTATAAAAATTCAAATTTAAGTAGCTCAAACTTACTGTCTTTGTTGTTTCTGGAGGTGTCTCTTTGTTTTGCTGAATATCCCCTCTCCATGACGCTCACGTTTAAAACTTCTCACACAGAATACAATTTACCTCCTTGTGTAGCGTGAGATCAGAAGCCAGAGATTCTGTTTAGTAAACGACAGCTTAGGAGGTGTTCTGTTTTACATAAGCAATAGCCTAAAAGCAGCCAAACCAGAAGGGCAAAGAAAATGTAATCATTTCTAGAAAAAGGGAGCAACCCTCTCATTATCATTCAATTGTTGGAAATATATATATGGATTTTTTTAGGTATTAATAATAAACAGTTTTTCACTGAATCACTTTTAAGGTTGATAATATATATTCCATGTTTTGCTTAAAATCCAGCCCTCCCTATATTAAGAGCACTGAACTCATTTTATTGCCAATTCTGAAGAGTGTTAACAGGAGTAAATCTCCCCTCAAATTACTGCTGTTGTTCCCTTGCCCTGAGCTAAATTCACTGCTAAGCACTTCTGACCACACAGCCCATATAAACGTACATAATAGAGGAAGCGCCTCACATCTGCTTATTCTCACAGAATTAGAAAAAAACCTTACAAAAACCTATGTTACTGTAGTTTTTGATACATAAACATATATATTTGGTTATAGCTTACTTCTTCATACCACATGCTCAATATTTAGCAGAAAAACTAAAGTCAGATATGCAAATGCCAAAAAAAGTACGTAACATCCAGAGGAAAAAAAAAAGAGGTAAACCAAAGCCATTTGGTGGTGTCAGTTTTCATTGTGCATTACATTGTGGGAGAGCTTTTGAACTCTGGTATGGAGGAGCTTTATTAGAAACCAATTCTCCTCAGACCTCTGGAGGCCTAGTCCTATACACGAGCAAGCCAGGTGGCAAAAAGAACTAAGGAAACTTGTATAAAAGTATGTTTCTAAGGTTTGAGCCAAACACAGTGAACTACAGCAAGCAGGATTGCTACCAATGAGTTTAAATATTCCTGCAAGAAATTAAAGATGTTTCTTCCTTTTTTTCCCGTCTCCTATATTAATTTTCCCTATTTTTATTTTTCACTTGTAACATCTCTCTTGTTTTTGCAACTCCTGTGATATACTCTTCCTTTTCCCCCTTCATCTTTTGCTCTTCTGATGTCACCTATTTCTCCTTCTGAATTCTCATCTCATTACAGACTTTCTCTGTGTTGTTTTCCTCTTCTTATTTGCCTCCTTTCCTTGCTCCCTCTGATTTAGAGTGGCATAAGTTCATGTAAAAACTTAACAATATAACTATGATGAACTTCAGACAAAAAAGTGAAGCAGCAAATGACTTTGTGTTATATTAGCTGGAATTGGTAAGCATTTTTACAGAATTCCAGCTCAACAGAAGTGCCATCACTTATGTATCTGGAGAGCTGGGAGTTTAATTTCATTTTCAGTGCTGCACTTTGCTCAGTCTTTGCTGATAGACTGACAAAGCAACCTGGTTGAAAATGAAATGATTTCAACAGCTGTGAAATACTGCATGACATAACGGCCAACATAAAGCCATCATTCTCTGTGTTTACATCGGTACTGATTCTTAACAGCATGCTGTTAGCTCAGCATAAAGCTCTGCTGCTCTGAAACAATTCAGGTACAAGGACAACTCTTTTACAGCCAATCATGCTCTGTCCCTATAAGGAATTATTATATCAATCTAAACTGGCATGTAAGTTAATGCTCACCCCTCAGCAGCTTAAATTTACATTGCGACCCACAGACTTATTCATCTCCCACCGCTGAGAATCATAACCTCATGATCACTACATGCACATCCACACTATCCAAGAATCAATGGCTGCTACAGCATTATACGTATTATCAAATCCAGTTGCTTGTCAATTAACCCAGTACGACATCTGCATGAAGGATTTAAATAAGGAGCATCATATTACGCTGTGTGATCGATAAAGTGAAAATGCAAGCACTGACAAGACTTACCATTTGGCCTGATACCACAGCATCCATCTCTCTGAATGTAAGTTATTTATGCTCTCACTGAATTATGGCTTGTATTCAAATATTGGCAAAGATGCAATGTACAAAAAGTGTAACATCTACAGTATGCTGTGGTTGGCTACAGCTCTTGGGAATCTCCTAAAAGGGTAATTTCTCCTTCAGGAGAACAGCTCTCAGTCCAGGACTTAGGAGTGTATCTTTTTAATCGCAGACAAAAAGGTGCTACTGAAAAAAATTACCAGAGGAGCAGCTGTGTTCTTCAGGACACACATGTACAGTGGAAAGAACACTTTTCATGGAGCTGGCTGAACAGAAACTTTATCAATTAGAAAGAATCCTAACTTCCATAAAGTAAAACAAGGTTCAGCCTTTTTCTCCATCAGGAAAAGCAAATGAGCTGATGAAGACAATCACATTGACAAATGAGTTCACTCTGGGCACTGGAAGAGAATTAAGCTACTTTAAAATAACAAAACTGCCCCCAGTACAGTGAGATGTCCCACAGTCAGCATGAGCACATGGAACAATTGTCCTCCCAGTTAATTTGACAGCAATGGCACTGGTTTCTAAAGTTGCAAAGACATCTCCTGCTCTTGAGCAAACTGGTGATCTGAAAGTTTTGAGTGAGAAAAAAAGAAATCTATCCGGTTGAAGGGCTGCAAGCAAGTGATATAAAGTATATTTAGAGGGTTCCTGTTAGGTTTAGCTCAAAATTTAGGCTCTGTGCCAAATAACTTCTTATCAACTTAATTGCGATAGAAGTGTTTCCATTAATAAACATTCCAGTGGAAACGATTTGGTTAAAGACAGATAAACCTGGGTAGTACCTGCGGAACAAACCTGTAGCATGATGCTGCTACACAAGCCAGGCGTGATGCATATTAGAGGAAAGAGAGGCTGTCTAGTGTCCATTGCTCAACTCAAAGGAAATTCAGAAAAGAAACATTGGTGGAGACCCAACATCTGGGAAATGAGTATCTACACAGGCATTGTGAAAAACACACTACCGTTGAACCCAATATTATTTCAGTCTTCAGGCTGACTGTAGATATCAGTGCCCGCATCCACTGCCACTGCAGGCAGTGGAAGCTCTTCCATTGATTTTAATACCACAGGCTATAAAGTTCCATAAAAACTTTTCCTTCTACCTCACTCTCTTCCACAAAATAATTTTTGGCTCATTATGTTTTTTACTCCCACTCTTCTGAGCACATTATTTCAAACTCTTGATACTTCACATGTGAATGAATAACGTAAGCCCTATTAAAACATACAGAGACAACTTTCAAGTCACTCCTGAACATTACAAAAATTCACGAGCTCCCTGCATTTGAGAATGTGGCTTCGTACAGCAGGACAGCAAACAAAAATGTTTGCCTCTAAACTCCCTAGGTCCACGGGTATCCAAGTGTGAGGCCTCTTAGAAATCTTTATTTTCAAGAAACAAGCAACCTAAAGACCAAAGAGTGCTTTTTTTTGTTCTGCTTTAACGAGTGAGAACACAACTGAGATTTTGGATTTATAAAAATGTGGCTGATTCAATGGCACAGGGCCTTTCTGAAACAATCTAAAACGACCTCTCTGCCTTTTGCTCAATTCTTAAATATTAAGTTCACAGCACTACATGTAGTCCTTCATTCTTGTTTAGAGCTCAGATGGTTTTATAAATGCTAAGGATGTATTTTATTGAATATCAACTTACATGTTTTGCAACATGCTTATTCCTGGAGTAGATGTATCCTCTGAGAAAGGAGGCTGCCATGGAAAACTGGAAGACTCACAAGGACTGTAGGCTGCATTTTTGGAAAGTGTTGCCATGGTTGCAATGGAGCAAACCTACTTCCTCTGGTTCTGCCACAGAACTTGGAGCCCATGATGAGGTGGATGTTGCAACCAACCAACTAAGGGGACATAAGGGTGTGGGAAATAGGAATATAACCACAGAGAGATTTGGGAGTCAATGGACAGGTGCCCCAAACTATAATGCAGCCCCTTGAGAAGGGATGACCTCTCCTCTCAAACCATGTGGCAAATATCTTCTGCTAGGCGAAGAGTACTTGTATGGGTGTGTGAGTAGGTGGGGAGTGTTAGCCTGACCATGACAAAGTCAGGAGTCAAAACTGTAAGAGACAGATGAATATTCTCATGGTAAAAAGTAGTAAGGGAAAATTTGCGTAATAGGTATGGAAAGATATAAGAGGGTGTTTGTCAATGATAGAAAATAAGATAAGACAAAGTAAACCTCTGCTAACAATCATCTCTCCCTCTTGGTAGATTCTGTATGAATATGTCTAAGAACAAAAGGGACTGAAAAACTCCTGAAGATCTCTCCCATGGCAAACTGTGAAAAGCTATGGCATGCTATAAACAGCTAGAGAAAATGGTATCTCTCTTGTAATACAACACAGCCTTCTACTGAGATACTGGCCTGTAAAAATTGTAAATTACTTATTTTTACAGAAATCATCCAGACAAAAACATAAAATCATCCATACAAAAACATTTTGTAGCTGACAAAACTACAGTCCCTCAAAGCAACACAAGAATAAATACACACCTTAGTTTTGCAGAGAGAACCACAATGACTCCGTAAGTGTAAATAGCATAAGCAGTACGTAATAATGCTTGTTTGTCTCACTTTAAAATATAGTGGAGAGATTCGAGCAGAGAAACTAGTGGTTGTGTAAGCTGCACAAGTCTTTTTATCCGTGTCTTATATTAAGTGTTGCCAGGCTATAAAGAATCAGGGACACAAGTATCACGAGAGCTAAAATAAAACAATACCAATGATGGTCATAATAATACATTTATGTTTCCATTCCTTTTGGTTCAGAGCTGCTACAGCACACAACAGAAGTTTCTGCTGCAAATAAGTGGACCAGGAACAGACTTTTTCCTTTTAAATGAAAGCCAAAATTCTTACTTGACTTGTAGAACTGGAACTTTACAGAATTTCTACCACAGAACATCAGTTCACAAAACAATCATGAGAGCTGACAACACTGTATTATGAAAACTACATTTAGGAAACAAGCAAAAATTGCACATTGGTGTAAGTCACAGCAACACCTTGTTCAAAAAGAGCCACATGCTCAATGTCAAAAATGGGCAGAACTCCAAGTAAGATGTGTACTTGTCAATTAGTAGAAGAAATTTAATCTGTAAGGGAAGAAACATATTGCACAGAGGAGAAGATAGCTCAGGGAGGGGCAATATCCTCACACAAAAAAATATCTCCCATTTCATTGAAATCCCTGAAGAGGTAATGGCGAGTGACAGTGGTGACTATCGACGGACAGCTTTTGGCTGGCTCATCTGAAATTATGTTGGCAGAACATACCCAAGTCTTACCTCTGCTGAACTGACAGGCTGGTTCGTGCAGGATCCCAGCCTGAGCAGGCTCAGGCGAGTTTCATGGCATTTAGGGGAACATTTGTGTGCACTTTAGGAAGGAGCTGAAGGCTTCCATGAGCAGGCACTGCCTCAGCCCCCATGCCCGAGCAAGGGTCTGTGGGATATCTACAGTGGGGTCCATGGGGTACCACGGCTCTTGGTACCCAGCACTCTCGAGGTAGCTTGACCTATGCCCAGGGACAACCTGTTCATCTGGAGAAGAGACAACCAAGAGGGGACCTCATTAATGTGTAAAAATTTCTGAAGGGGGGTGGGTGCAAGAAACTGGACCCAGGCTCTTCTTGGTGGTGCCAGCCACTAGGACACATGGAGCAGTGGGCAGAAACTGATGCACAGAAGTTCCACCTGAATGTGAGGACACTTTATTACTGTGTGGGTGACACAGCACTAGAACAGGTTTCCCAGAGAGGTTGTGGAGTCTCCCTCACTGGAGATATTCAAGAACCATCTGAACACAGTCCTGTGCCGTGTGCTCCAAGATGACCCAGCTTAGGCAGGGAGGCTGGAGCAATGACCCACACTGTGGTCCCTTCCAACCTTCCCTATTGTGTGATTCTGTGATCCTTTATGTAGCACAAAAATTGACTTCTCTGTTCCTTTTTCACACCTCCTTGACAACTCCTACCAAACCGACATGGCTTTTTTACTTCAGAGATGTTGAAGATAGGTGAAGTGAGTGGACAAGGCCTGCCGGGGAGGATGCAAGAACCCGTGACGGGCTCGGCAGGAGAGACCTTAGCTCCGACCCAGACTTTCGGAAGGCGGACCCGGCGATGGGACGCTACGAGCCGCCCTTAACCCCACGGAGGAGCGCTCTCCGCCGAACCTACGCCGCCTCCGGACGCCACCGAGGCAGCCGGAGGTGAGCCCTCACGCCTCGCCGCTCCGGAGCTCCAGGCCGGGTTTTGCGGGCGGCCCGGCGGCCGGGGCCGCGCTCCCCGCGGCAGAACGAGGGCGGCCGGGGCGCGGCGCTGCCTGCGCCGGGCCGGGCC
>VZRF01008399.1:423932-445449 GCA_013396875.1 Vireo altiloquus | reverse complement strand
CCTCTCTTTCTCTTTCTCTTTCTCTTTCTCTTTCTCTTTCTCTTTCTCTTTCTCTTTCTCTTTCTCTTTCTCTTTCTCTTTCTCTTTCTCTTTCTCTTTCTCTTTCTCTTTCTCTTTCTCTTTCTCTTTCTCTTTCTCTTTCTCTTTCTCTTTCTCTCTTCTGCAGTTGTATGGCAGTGTCAGCACTCTGGAAGGTAGAGTAACAGTAATGGCAAATGTTCATTCTGATTGTACAGGTGGTTTTCCAAGGAAAGAAAGCAACAGCCGTCATTGTCCCAGTGCTGTGTACTTAGACAGATAATGAGGCTTGAGCAAGGGTAGCTCTTCAAAACCTTGGTGCCAAGGTGCCCATTTGATATCAGTTGGAAGGCAGAGTATGTACTTTGCTCTGTCAAAGCCGAAGGGAATTTGGAACATGAGTGGAGCCCAACAGCTCTCTTGACACCCAAATTTGTTGCAAATGGTTATGTAGCAACAGCAGCAAAGGAGCAACACCGGTGGAAAGCTGGTGAAATACATTAAAATTTTTTGTCTTATGAGGAACAGCCTAGAGAGCTGGGTTTTTTCAGTCTCAAGAAGAGGAGGCTTGGGGGGGACCTCATCACTCTTTACAACTCCTTGAAAGGTGGTTGTACTCAGGTGGGGGCTGGTCTCTCCTGCTGGGCATGCAGTGAGAGGACTGGAGGAAATGGCCTTAAACTGAGACAGGGGAGATTCAGATCAGATATAAGAAAAGCTTTTTATGATTAGGGTGGTCAGGGATTGGAATAGGTTGCCCAGGGAGGTGGTGGAGTCACCATCCCTGGAAATGTTCAAGCAGGGAGGTGGTGGAGTCGCCATCCCTGGAAGTGTTCAAGGCATGTCTACATCTGGCGCTGGATGATGTTGTTTAGTGATTTGGGGGTTGCAGTCCAAGTGCTGGGTGGATGGTTGGACTGGGAGATCTTGAAGCTCTCTTCCTAACCTTTATCATTCTATGATTCTGTGAAGATGACAAAAAAAAAAAAGAGAAAACATGAAGACTAAAGGCCAAATTGTGAAAGAAAAGATCAAAAATTTATTTGAAACCCTGTAGGGCAGTGAGGATACAAACAAACTTAGGTTAACAAGGTAAAGAATATGTTTTTGAGAAGGTGGGATCATTTAGACTTGGTTTTGCAGATTGATAGCTATGGACACAAAGGATATTTATCTCAAGTAATCTATTTAGACAATTCTGTTATCACAAACATGAGTTCTTTCCAACTCCTACCTATGGACATTTGTGTGGCAGTAGCTGGTTGATCCCCCATTTTGCTAGAATGTTGCAAAGCAATGGTTTCTGCCCCAAAGTACTTGCGACAGAACAAACTTACTCATCAAATAAAGGAAATTATACTCAATTTTATGGGTGGAAAGCTAAGTCTTACAAACCAAGTGACCTGTCCGAGGTTATACTGTGCACCTCTCCTGAAGACTGAATGCTATGTACTAAAGTATGGACTTACAAGGTCCAGCCTTCTCTGTTAGGTTTCTGGGTGATTCTCTAACCATCTATCAAAATGTTCTTGTATGATGTAGCTCAAAGTGAAGTGTGTGGGTAGAGAGTGACCACATCAGAACTTACAATTAGGGCAGAGTAGCTAAAACTTAGTTGATATCCTGCTTTCTCATCTTCTTTCTCATTTATTCAAGCCACGCGGTAGTGACTGAGGATGATCTGAGCTTCATTGTCTCTTTTTTCATTGCTACAGGACTAGCCTGCATTTGAGGCTTCCTTGTTTTTCCTTTCTCTTCTGCTTGCTTGACCAGTCCAAGAACTTCAATGAAGATTTCAGACACATTTATGAAATTTCTTTTTAATGCATTGAGATTTAGGTCTAGTTTATCTTCTCATATTAGCTACATTGTGGATTTAATTGTGGATCAGATTCCAGAGGGATGCTTCCCAAGGCTTATTTTTATGGGTTGGGTCAGGTATAAAGTGTAATGCAGAATGATCTTATACTGAATATGAAGTTATAGTCATGAGGAAGCTTTATTATGGCAATCCTACTCTAGTCACTCATGGGCAGCCTTCTCCAAATAGCCAAAATTTTTGTGAACGCTCAAGTATCTAAAAATATGACCTCCTCCTTATTTACACTGAACACTGAAGCCAGGACAGCAGTAATAAATCAGGCTTCAAACATCCTTAGAGTAGTTACTTCTCACAAAAAAAGAAAAAAGTATAACTTCAAGTAGTTAAAACATGGGGAAACAGATGAAGGCAAGATTACACTGAGTTAGTACTTGTCTGCTTAATGCACCTAGCTAATCCAGTTGTCTGCGTCTGGATACAGAGCCTGCTGCTGGTTTTTCCTATATGAAAAGTTTACTTCATGACTTTGGACACAGATGACCTCATTTCTGAGATTTTCTATTAATAATCAGTCATCCATTGTCAACTTTACAAAGCAAATCTGGTTCTAGTGGCAGAAAAGCATGGACAGAAGGCTTGCTATCGTTAGGGCAGAAAGTCATTTTTCTATGTTCTTCAAGGCTCTGTACTTTCACTGAAGTTGTTCATGTCTCAGTGAGTCAGTCCAAAACCAATATTTAGTGAGATTTCATCTGTCTGGTTAACCATTAGTTTAAACTGTTATAAAGCTACCATGGTTAACTTTAATAAAAATAAAAGACAAAGCCAGACAAAATGCAGAATAAATTAATGCTTATGTGTAAACCAATGCCTATAGAAGAGTATCTGTCTTTGTTATACATGATGGTTGATTTTGAGTTGGTCTTGACTATAACTGTGGATGGCACTGAGACCTGATCGTAGAAGCAGAGTTTATGCATTTACAGGGAAATAGGTAAATGCAGGTGGAACTTGACTTGTGTGGTGGTGGCTCCCTCGTCTTCTGGGCATCTCTGTGAAAAGCCTGCCATACGGTTTGCCAGCTGTCGATAACCCTGAGCAGTCTCAGTCAGCCATACTCCACTTTGACAGGTATCTAAAATCTCATTTATCTGAGCTGCGCTGTTCTGAGCACTCATTTTGTGCCTTCTGAGATACCATGGGAGAGAGAAACAGTGAAGACTAAGTGATCCACACTGTTTCAGATATTGAAAGGAAACTGGATATCATGGAAGTTGTTGCTAGAAGTGTACTGTTTCTCGCTAATCAGTCCTCCCAGTGCTAAAATAGACACTAAATGAGGAAACAAAATATCTATGTCTGTGAAAAGCATCTGGAACTCTGCTGTACTTAATTTTTCTTAAGACAATTAACGAGGGCTATCACTTTAAAGGGTGCTTTAAAACTCGCTCTTTAGCTTTAACCAGAAGTTTCAGAACTTCCTTAGGCAGCAGACACTTTAGGTGTAAGGTAAAACAATATAAGGTGATCATTTATTTAATTCAGTTTCGACTCTCCCTACCTCCTTTCCCCTAAGTGCAGAGTGGGTATCCCTCACCCACTAAATATGTCTTGGATTTTTTTCAGTGCTGTCTGGGCAGATGGGCCATGTGAGACACAACTACCATTATGAGTGGAACTACATTTGGAGGGAAAAAGGTCTTTCTGTTCTTTTAAGGAATTTCCCTCCTCCAGAAGTTACTTGGAGTAATGGTAGCAGCCAGTAGTAATGGTAGCATAAGGGAAAGAAACAAAATTCCTGGAAAATCGTGCAAAGCAGATAACATGCTGAATTCTTTGGACAATAGGTATCATCTCTCAGAATGAGTTGGACTCTGATTCAGGTACTGAATTAAATGAATGTTTTTTAAAATCAGGTCAGCTTACTGAGCTTTATTGGAAACCTGTCTCCTATTTGGTGTCTGAGATTTGAGCTCTTTTGAGACTCTGTCTCAGAGTAACCTGGAGGACTCTTAAGACTTGACTTCTTCAGTCCTTTCATGGTTTTCAAGAATTCTGCTGTGAAAAGTCTCCCTTGGAAATGCCTTCTTTTCTGCTTAGGATACAAATTCTTCCTCTTAGTATCAGTGACCTACAAATGTGTAGTAGAGGTTATATGTGAAGGTTATATGTATTTTGTCTGTGAAGGAGATAAGCAGTTTAGAGGTGTGATGGGGTGAGCAGCACCAGCTGATGTGGGAGGGAGTGGAGTCTTGTCCCATTTCCGTTCCCTTTGAGAAGAGCAGCCCTTCAGGGTGCTTGCACTCCCTCACTGAGCGTGCCGAGCTGTGAGGCAGTGACAGAATGGAGACACCTCAAGTAGCTTTTAGTTATTTTGGTAGCAAGGAGTAGTCTGGTTGTGACAATTCAGAGCTCAATAAAAACAGCTTATTTATTTGCCGACCCAGCTCCTGTGCCTTGATGATACCCTAGAACATACTCATTGCCCACCAAAATCTAGGATTCTTGTTTCCCTTCCCCTGTGAAGAACCAGGTTTTGGCCGCTTTTGTGCAAGACAGTTAGTTTTCTAGTAGTGAGCTGTGAGTTAGTTTTTTTGTATCATGTTTGGGCAACTAAATAATTAGCCTGCTTTTGAAAATGCTGAGTCTACAACGGCTTCCAGTGAAGTGAAGAGAATTACAGACTACTCAGCAATCTGGAAAACGAGACCTATTACTTATTAAATATGGAGCTGGGAAGAGAATTTATGATGTTCATTTTTTAAAATTTGAAGCTGCATAAACTACAGCTTTTATTAAGACTCTACACATAAAAAGTTGCTAAAGGTCTAGTAAATGACTAGTAACCCTTTCTGTAAGTGACAGATCAGTTGTTACAATGCCCAACAAGTTTGGGATTTATTTTAATACCTCCTTAAATTGCTTATAATATATGCATTTGTGTACTTTTAGTATACCTTTGACCTCTGTAGCCTGAAAGTGTTGTTCTTTTGTCAAATTAATATCTCCAGAACATCACGTGTGGTCATGATATATTTGTGGAAGGGATTTTTTGGTTGAAATGTCTGCTGTCTTAAGTCAGCTGGGGCTGACTTCAATCTAGCACAAGAATCTCAGTTTGGAGACCCAAATAATGGGGTACTGTAGTCTTGTGGACAGCTTAACCAGGCAGGGAGTGGAAGCAGGTTCTTTGAATAGCCTTCCTTTGTCCACCATCATGAAATCAAAAAAGCAAATCTTTTGAAAAACATTAGGCAGTAATTCCCCTGGGGCTTTCCTAAACTCATCCATCATGGAGAAAATCTAATTTTCCTTCTTTCTGTATTGTACTCCAAGAAGCCTTGTGACCAGTTAGGTCATTTTAGCTTTAAACATTAACTTTGATAAGACATTTTAAATTAGTAGAGTCTTTTCCAAAATTAGACCGTAATCTTGCACTCATGCCCTAGGAATAATGATGCATTCTTTTTGTTAAACGTTAATGATTTTGGAGTGAAAAGTATTTTGTTTATGATGCTACTGTTGAATAATAATAATAACTAGTAGTGACATTGTAGCAGATTTTTTTTTGAATGGTCTAGGAGGCTTCCCATCAGAGAGTTGATTTGAAACTGCTTTACTCTGGTAAAGTTCACTTCTACCTGTGTTTATATGTTAATAAAGTGTCAGACCTAGTGTTTTGGTTAAGCTATATCTCAGTTACACCAAACTATTAAAATGTTCATTTATTAATTCATTATTTTCGCGACTCCTTCCAAAATGTTCCACAAAGATATTTTGCCAACCCTGTTTACATTAATTCCCCATTGTACTTTGCATTTTTATTAAATAGAAATGGTGTTTGAAATACCTTATAAATTGACAGGATACAAATTAGTGGAAAAGCAGACATTAAAGAGTCAGTGATGTCTCTGGGTAAGCTTTGAAAAACATTCTATTTAGAACCAATTGTATGGATGTATCATTTATTTTTCTGCTTTTCTCTTCCCACATTTGTTATAACTAGGGAAATTTGCATGAGAATTGGTTGTGGGTTTATTTCAAGGTTTACCTGTTTTGACTGTTTATTTTATATGTATCTGCTGTTTTAATGCTTGTCTTAGGACATCACTGTTCATTGCTAAGGGAATGACGGTGATGTCACAGAAGTGATGGTTTGTAGGACAGAATGCCTCTTGAGACTGTGAGTGACTATAAACCCCTTTTTTCCCTTGGGCCACCAGTTCTTGCTAGTAGATGGCTGTTGTTCTCCTGTGGAGTCAAAAGCCATCGTGTCGTGGTCAATGCTTTGGCATATGTGTCACAAAATGGCCACTCTCCTGACAAATTCACTGCAGAAAACCAAGCATTCCTAATCACAGGAGACCGTGTTTCCTTGTAATTCTTACTCAGGACACAGATTTATTTGGCGATGAGGACTCCACTGATGTTTATCTTGTGTTTTCTATATCATATCTGTTCTTTGTCTAAATAGTCACCTCTGCTTCTGTCAATTCAAATCCAAAACCTTTCAAGAAAATGAAACTTCTCTAGTCCAGTTTGAGGAGGGTGGGAAACTATGGCTCCATGTCAAGGAAAAAGCAGTAATGAGATGATTAACCATTAACATCTTTCTTGTGTATATAGGTTTATATGAATGAGAGGTGATAGAAACAGGACAGTATAAGAAGAAAAGATCTATCTAAATACAGCATATTTTCCAAAATGTTCCTGGAGTTACTTGATCCCAGAGTTACAAGATCCTTGAAAACACCCTGTGTCTTTTCCAGTAGTAGATGGACCACAAGAGAGGCACAAGAGTGAAACCAACTTTCTCTAATATATTGAGACAGTGGATCTGTTGTATCTGTTGTATTGCTGGGCAGAAAATGGAAAGACGGTTGAGCACTCCTTTCACTTTTTTTTCCTTCATGCTCAAAATTGTCTCCCACACCTCGAATCTCCTACTGAACATGACCTACTGGTCAAGTTGCAATCCCTCACCTCCAGCAAGCAGGAGGTGGCTGGGTTGCTCCTTTAGCAGCCCATGCTGGTAGTGGCACACCACTGCTTGCCCCGCGGGGCTTCTTACAGAGCGACTCGAGCAGCTCTGGCCTCTCTCAGACAACTCGGTTTGTCATTTCTGTCACTCTGTGGCACCTACACACACACACGGAGCAGCTGCCAGTGGCCTCGGGGGTCTGGGATCCTCTTTTTTCCAAGCTCAGTTCCCCTGCACACTGGCTGGCTGCATTGCAGTCTATCACCTGCAGTAGGCTCTGACCTCTTTCTGAGCATCTTAAAACACCCTGCCGTGGAGCTCCAATGGCACGCAGTCATTTGCCCTCTTTGCTGGTATCTCTCCCCCTGCTTTCAAATTACCTCTTCAAAGTCCATTTGGTATCACTGGCTTGGGTTTTTGTTCTTTTCTGAATGGTGTTGGTTGTCTTTGATGTCAGGATTTTAATTTTTTTTTTTACTCTGAAGGAAGTAAAGAGGCACTTGTCCGTTTTAGGTGCATTTGAATAATCGCTAAAAATAAAACGAAAAAATCAGGGCTCTACTCTGCAAAGTAGTTTTCAATCCCCTGAAGAGTAACATGGCTCTTTCTGACTCCACACAGGCAGACAGGCCTAATTCATTTGTCTGTTGCATGGTATGTTTAAGTGGTTTTGTAAAACAGTGTTCCCTAAATGTTGACAGTTTAATGGATTTCATTAGTGGCTGTCTACCGGCTGAGGGCTCAAACCTGCCCCCACCAGGGTTAGCTCAGATGAGTTCAGATGTAGCTGTGTGGAGGACCACCCTCATCCTGTCGGAGCTTTTCCAAGAACTGTGTCTGGAGCTCCGAAACATGAGCAGGTATCTTCTGTGCCTCCATATCCACAGCAAAGTGTGGGCCATGGCTGGTGGGTGCATGTGTCCTTCTCCTCACTAGGCAGAAATGGCTCCAAGGCTCCATTGCACACTGAAAGTCATGTGGGTCTTCTCAGGGTCTCCTTCCAGACTGCCATGCAGGCAAACTGCCTCGGTTCACTGTCTTGGGGAATGAAGGAGTGTCTCTAATATGGAGTGTCTCTAATATGCCAAAATATGCTTGTGCTATGCCCCCTATGCCTGTGAGGCCTGTAGTTGCATAGAACATCTGGAGGCCCTCCAAGTCCAATTTCCATTAGCAAATAATGTTCATGATTTTGTTCCAGTCACTGCCTTTTAAGTTGAATAACATATGAAAGATAGCTTCATCAAGGTAAGTAATAGCTGAATTGAGTCTCTCTACACGCTATGAGGTCAGAGGAAGCTTGACTGCTTTGTCTGGAGTGTGTGTTGGAGGAACACTTTGAAAGGGAAAGCATTAAAACTAACAATATGAAATCTTGGAATACACTATAATTTTATTCCTTTTTCTGAACAAAGCAAAGAAAAATAATGTCCTAAGAAGCCATGAGTATAACTGAGAGCCCATTTTAATCATATCATTGCATGTTAAGCTGTTCCCAAACTGAAGTGAAGAAGACACTCGAAAACTAGCAGAAGTAACTTAATATTTTTCTGACATGTTGAAAACCTAGAGAATGACAATTAGCTGTAACAATTACAATTTGAAGGCAAGTCATATAGTTAAAAATTAATTCTGCCATCTAGTCTGTGATGTCTAATGATTTCCCCAGATTTCTTTATTTGGGGGGCAGGACTGAAAATCCCTGTGTTTAGTGCCTGTCCAAAGATGGTTTCTCTCCTGGCCATCCTGAGAGGAACTGTGTGAGGTACCTGTGTCTGGATTAGGCATTAAGGAAGGACATAGCAGACTACCTGTCACTTTGGCATTATGAGCATCAGGACTGCAACTTGGGTGTACCTCATGACATACCAGCAATTTCCCTCTCTGGTTTTAGGTCCAGACTAATGTTCTCATGCCCAGTCCAGTCTGATGGTTCTCACACTCCTCAGATGATTTAGGTCAAGTTCATTCTTGTGTCTCAGCTCCCATGTGAATGCTGTGCTCCGGAGCAGGGGAGGGAAGGCACCTGAGGGAGAGGCAGCCTCTCCATATGCAGCATACCCTTTGCCTGGCAGCTTAATCTTTCCTGCAGCCTTCGTGAGCCTGTTGATGGTGCAGTGAGGCAGTCAAAGAGGTGTTCATTCATTCTGTAGCCAGGCTGACTATAGAGCTTTTAAGGACCCGATTTACTATTACCTCCGTATCTAATGCACTTTTTTCTCTTCTTATTCTCCAGTAGCAGCTTTTTCAGGCTTTCATGGCTTTCTGTTGAAAGTAGGCAAGAGCAGTGAGACATATAAGCAGGTCTTTCATACTCCAGTAGAGGTCAGATACCTACCTACAGTAAAGGAGCTAATTCATTACAGCATGATAGATTATAACAGCTTATTTGGAGCCCTATTATATAAATCACTTAAATGTGTATTTACATAACATTCCTATTAATTACCACAAAGACTGTAATGACTGTGAGCTGTTCTAGTTTATCTTGTAAATATGTATTTAAGCAATTCTGTTGCAGGTAATATTTAATCAATAGACCGTAACAGATCATTAATCATGCCAAACCTTTGTGTAAGAAGTGGATTTCTACTGGTGGAATGCAATGGATCCTTTGGAGTACCCTATAAGATATTATACTACTCATATAAAAACTCTACAGTGCCACCAATGTTACATGTTAAAAGCCTTAACGTGACCTCCTTTATCATAGGTTTGTGTATTGACTCATAGACACATACATTTGTTGAGGTAAAGAAGTTAAGATGTTACTCAGCAGTGATTCTTTTGGACACTTGCAAGGGGCTGAAAAGACAAGTTCCAAGGGGATGCACCTACCATATATTTTCTTGGCCAAAAAGGTACTGGGTAAAAATGTCTATATAAAGTGCTTATATTTGTACCTGGTATCTGTTGTGTCTGAGCACCACACAACAGTATTCTGCAGCATCAGTGATGGCAATGGCTCTGGAAGGAAGAGAAACATTACTCTTATCCTTACCTTGGAAGTGGGGAAAATCCAGAGAGAGAGCATACAGAACACTCAGGACATAGACATGCAACAGAGGGGATCCTGCACTATTGCCATCAAGCAGATGACCATCAATTAACTTGAATGAAGGCAGGTAATGCTGCTGTTTTTATGGAAACTTAAGACACTATCTCAGTGAAAGCACGTGTATGTTCAGGAACCAGTGTTTAAGTGGTCATATTTTGGTGGTCTTCACTTAAACGCTTCAAAAGAGAGGTGCAAAAAATTGAGATCATCACCAGGGACCTATTTTTTAAAATGCTCGATGCACAGAGAAAATAGAAAAGAGAAAGTAAAAACCTAAAGCTCTTAAAAGAGCTCCAGTAAAAGTCCTAAGGGTTTTGTTTCCTTCACACAGTACAGAAGACATGTCATCAGAAAGTAGAGAACTTGAGAATGAAATCTTGCTTACTTTACCTGTGCCAGCAGCCCAACTTGATTTTAAACAGACTGCTCGGGAGAGGGAGGCGAGCAGGATTTTCTGCAGAACCGAATTATCAAGTGTTGTAACTCCGCCACTGCAAATCCGCATGATGTAGTGCATGCACGCTTGCCAAGCTGTCCTGGGAAGCTGGCCTCGAGCTCTAGCTGAAGTCATAGCTAACAGCTAAGAGCCAAATTGTGGTCACGTGAGTCAGTCACCGGCATCGTGCAGGACTTCTGCACAGTTAAGGTGCCCAGAATGGGAATGCAATTCTAGAAACTCTTTGTCCTATGTCCTGCGCGTGCCATGCAGTTTGTGCTGAACAGTAGAGAGGATTCATGGCTGAAACAGTAAGAAGGTCTTAGTCCAGGGCCGTAATGTGTTGGCAAAGCTTTATAGGAAGTCTACGCATCTGGTTCTGGCCGACTCCACCAATCTCTTGTTTTCATAAGCACTAAATAAACTTAATTTTTTTAAAAGGCTTTTATTAATGATTCCTTTGGAGGTTGTGCAATCTGTTGTCTAATGCAAGCTTTAAGCTAAAAAAAATTATCTGCAATAACAGTTCTCCTGTGTAATAACTAATCAATATATGCTAATTGTTTGCCAAATACATTTCTGACAGAGAAATGGTTTTGAAGTTAGTTGACTGCCAAAAAAGAACAAAAAACTCCCAACAAATAAACAAAAAAAACCCCCACCTACAAAACCCTTCTTCAATTCCTTAGCCAGTAGGTATTTGTATCTGTAAAAGATTAACCAGTTTTTTAGTTTTGAAAATTAGTATTGAAATTTTATTAGCTGGCACAAATATTCAATTCAAATGGTTTTTTTACAGCTAAGTTATAAAGCTGTAGAAAACATGGGAGGCCAACTCAACCCTGAATATAGTGGTGAAACTGAGTGCTGTTGTAATAAAGTAATCTATTAAAAGGTTATCTTTCATATAAGTGTGCTTTCCCTAAGCACCTAAGCATATTAACAACATCTGAAATGCACTTGTAATTATATACACCTCAGAAAAGATTTTAAATTGCCTTCTTTGTCCACACTTATAAAAACATCTCAGTCACTCTGTGATCTTATTTTACCTATGCACCTTAAACCTTGTAAAAGCAAAATGGAAGAAGCAATCACCCATCAGAGAATTGCTTATAGGTGAACTTTTGCCATCTCTAGTGGCATTAATTTTGCTCTCTGTGAACTGCACTTGACACCCTTGTTAGGTCTGGAGAATTCTTTCCATCTCTGACTGACCCACATGACTATTTGCTATTAATTTGCACATTGAAGATGATGCACTGGGAAAAAAAATAGTTAATTCAGTTTCTGAAGAACAGCTTTCTGGCTAAATCCTGCAACTTTTGGGGAAAGGCTGCTCTTTACCTTTTCAGTCAGTGCCAGTGAAATCAGCAGTGTGCTTGCATGACTGGGTATGGGAGGAGTGGGTACAGCAGCAAGGCAGGAAACGTGCTACTTCAACCACACCAACTTAATTTGTGTCTGAACTCCAGCTGCCTTTTTCCTAATTGCTGACCATACTAATGAACATAAATGCCCTGCAACACTGTTGCTGTCATCTTCCCATATACTGCAGAAATATATTGTGTGTAACACAGTAAGAAACCTATATAACCTAGTCTATAACCTGTTAGCTTCTGGTGTGGTATTTGGTTTCTGGACCAGACAGCAAGACCAGCAAAACAGTTTCTGTCCATCCCCTACAGCAGAAGCACAATGGCTTGAACAATACTGAGATTTTAAGACAAAGATAGTAAGAACACTGTTAAAGTTACTATTGCCTCTTTGCCTTGTTAGAGATCTGATTTTGCTTTCCTACTCAGACAAAAATACCTTTGATTTTGAGCCCTTGTAGAAATTCCTTTATAAAATTTTCAGCTGACTCCATTTGGTGGCTAGGTTTACGAAGGAACGTTTTTATCTGTCTCCAGTCTTCTGGGGCTACTGGTTATTTGGTGAAGAGCATTTGAGCTAATGGAGCTCACTTGAATTCCCCTTAGGAATAAGAGTCTTTCCTGAATAAGGACTGCGGGATCAGTTATTAGCTGTTCTGCTGAATAAACTGAATACCCGTGGAGCTTTTTAGCTTCTCCTTTGTGAAACCCATGGCTTTTAGAAAGGTCTGTGATGGTTCTGGTGATTTTTATTGTGATAATACTCCTAAATGCTCAGGCGCAGCTGAGAGCAGTACTAATATTCACCACATGCTACCTACAAAATTGCTATGGTGGAAGCATGGGGTCCTTGCCCTGAGCACTTCATGGTGTCAGGGTTTTCAAGATGATTCGTTGCTGAGTTCTACTTGCTGGATTTTATTTCTAAAATCATCTTATTTCCAAATGTTAATTCTCACAATGGAATATCAGTTATAAATGCATATGTTACTAGGGTATTTTATCATACTTAAAAGGACTTCATAGCATCTCCCTCAGTAGTTTGATTAAATGAAAGTATTAGTTTCCTCCTCTGGAAGGGAAAAAGCTGTGCAGTTTGGTTCTAGCTGTAGCAAACTGGTGAAAAACTTATATAGAACTTAATGGAAAAATCCTGCAGATTTAAAAGGAAAATGTCATCTCCACCACACAGCCCTCTGGGATGATTCAAAACCAGATGAAAAGAGACTAGCATAACTTCATACCTCTGTATTTTAGGAGCAATTTCTTAAAAGCTGAATATTGTCTTTTCTGTGAAATTTTTACCAGTACTGAGTCAAAAAGACCTATTTATAATACTTTTGGATTTAACACTTCCCAGATCAAGGCTGGAGGCAAGAGTGATGAAAGGTGAAAGGATAGGGGGAATCTGTTGCAATGGTGTATTCCTCCATTGTTTCACAGACATGAGGCATGATCACGCACAAAGCATTTCTGGGGTGGAAAATGTGTCTCCTGAGCTCTCCCTGCTCCCAGAGTCTGGGTGGAAGTAATGCCTTTTCAGCGTTAAGGGAGGTGGCTGTGGTGGATTCTCTTTCATTAGAGTTGTTTAGGTCAAGACTTGCTGTACTCAAGCCATACCTATATGGTAGGTGAGCCTAGATAAGAGGATCGCAGTGGTCCTTTTTTGGCCTTCGTGGTATAGGAAAATCCTGCAAACCATTTGCATAGAACAGTGTCAGCAGGTACGCTTTCATTTCTTAAGGCATTTTGTAAATTGTATAAAATCATTTGCTGACTTAAAAATGATGAAAGTATTAGGCCTGTCTTCTACTGTGCTGATACAATGGAGGAATTAATTTTAAAAAGTAATTCTAGTAAGTAAGCTGAAAGAGCACTAGAAAGTGCCTGGTCTTTCAGACAGTGCAGGAAAGTCACTAATTGCTCTAAACTAACTTCACTGAAGTGCAGAGCAAGGGTACAGATAACACATAAATTTATTAGTTGCTTTTGTTGCAATATAAAGGACTGTGACAGGGGATTAGGTTTTTTCTGTTCAGCGAAGGTGGGGACTGTTTCTCAGACACTCCTCATCTCTTCTTTTGCTATAGTTAAAAAACCTCAAGATACAGCAATTTGGCAGTGTCAGCAGTGTAGTTTGACAACACACGTAGTGGCACAGCGCTGCCCCACAGAATAGTGTCCCAACTCCCTTTCAAGGCTGCCGCTTGTGAGCACGATGTACGCTGAGAACGTTTTTATGGGAACATTCAGGCAAACAAACACAGATGGCTGCAATTGCCCTCCCCCCTCCCCTTCCCTGGTGGGTAATCGGCACTAGTATTGAATTACATAATTATTGGGGTAATACTGTATTATCAGGTCAGGCAAGTTCTCTTCATGAAGGTTCACCTGGTAAGTACTGCATGGTGATATATGAATTTTGTGTTACTTCACATTTCTTGGGACCGGTGCCAACCAAATCACCTCCTGACTTGTGTACCATGTAGTCAGTCACACCCAGACTATCTAAGGCTGTGCTTGCCTGGGCCAGTCTTCTATGAAAACAGCTGGGAATCATGCCATATCAGCCGTGTTCCTGCGAAACGGCAGATGAAAGCGGCTAGGAAAATTCAGCCGCGCTTTGAGTACGCGATGGTACTTCTGGCACTCGCAAGGAAAAAAGAGCGAGGGCCAGGAGGAGGCTGGGAGACGAGCGGGCGAGCCTGCAGAGCAGCCGTGGTCACAGCACAGCGGTTGGCTTTCAGCTGGAGCAGGGCAGGAATGTGGGATGGTTCCCACAGCATCTCCCAGCTTTGGAAAGCGCTCCCCTTCCAGCACCGCGTGCACCACGCTGACTCCGAGGGCACGGTCGGATGTTTGCTTGAGAAACAGCTGTGGTGGTTTAACAAGTTACTGCTTGATCAGCTATTTGTTCCTGCTCCCCTCTGCTGAGGTGCAGTAACCGAATCCGTGGGCTCTTTCAGGCTGTTGCAGGGTGGAGGGAAACAGGCTTTTCTTTTGCAGGTACGGGCAGCTGCCACGTCTGAGTCGTGGGGGCAGAGATAAAGAGTTAAGGGGTAGCGACTTTTTAAGCAGAGACAGCTGTCTCCTAAACGAATGTCTGACTCTGCCATAAAAGACACTCAACACCATTAAACATTGGGCTGTCAGCAATAATTACAGAATGTGTTCACACTGTTTAAAAAAGCAAAAACTACAGAGAGGAAGAGAAGTGACATGAAAATTCAAATGTGAAGAAACTAAATAACTACACTTGGAAAAATAAAGTGTTGCTTATGTGACTAAGGAGTGTTGTTCCAAAAAACCACAACTTTGGAGCAAATTTTGCCAGTGAATCTTTCATGTAGGAAGTGGGAGTGATGAAGAGAAAAAATGCTTGGTCCTTTTGCAGTTTGCCCCTTCCTTTCTCTCTCTTGGTCTTGAAAGGTAGGCGATCTCCACTACAGTTTTGTAATTATGATAGTTTAATGTACATGAATGTTAAATATAGCCACCTGTCTACTTCGGGGCCCATATTAGAAATGGCAAAGTACAATCTGAACAGTGGAAGCTAAAGAGTCTGAAGTCCATCAGTGTATCTTATAGTCAATGAGGGAAGACCTGCTGTAGAAGACTCACACTTTAGATGTGTTTTTATACCTATGGTCATCCCAAATAATGTCTCCAAGGGCTCCCAGACAAAAAAAATGTGGGTTCTCGAGTGGTTTATGCTAAGTGTTTGCTTTCATTGCAAAGTCAGCTCTGAGTTTCTTCATCCTTGTCATTTTGCCCTGACTGTGTAACTCTGCATCAATGGGAAGGTGTGATTGTAAAACCATAGGCACTTGCAGTGGATGCAGGAGGGGTTGTAGTGCTGCAAATGTATACTGTTTAAATGATTAGGTTTAAAACTGCTTCTGTCTCTCCAAGGAGAGCTCTAATGCTCTACAGCATTCTGGTTCAGATAATAGTAAAAAAATCCCCCACATACCCAAACATGTGTGCAAAATATTGTGGAAGGGCTATTCATATCCTTTGGTTTGCTTGCAAAAATAGAAGCACTTAGAAACACTTTTTGAGCATTGAATTCTTGCATTTCTGTCAACCTTTGGGGAACCATTTGGAATTGTCTGTGGCAGTGCGTTGTGCCCAGCACCCTGGGTTTGGCACCTCTGTCACTGGCTGACACGTTCCAGCTGGTTTTTAACACATTCACATGCACTTCAAGCAGACAACAGATATTCTCTTCGGCTGCACTGTGCCAGGTGCCAGCACCAGGTATCCACTCTCTCTGTACAGAACACACCTGGAGCAGAGCAGCCATGCATTGGCAGGACTGACAGTGCAAGCTGTTACAAATGCTTCTGGCATTAAACCCTATGTGGGTACCCGCCTGTGCCTGCCAGTGCCCTGCAGCCTCCCATCATATCTTGCAAATAGTGTGCATACTCTCTGAAGACTCTCTCAGAAGGACTCTTGGCTTCGCTTATGTGCAGCAGCAAGGATTTGGGAACAATTTCTTACTTCTCTTTGGAGCAGGATCTCTTCACTGGGAAATACGACTGACGGCTTCATGCAAATAGTCTAGAAAGTGGTAAATGAGTTCACTAACCCATTTACAAAACTAATATATTACACATGGAGCTGAACAAAACTTGGCAGCTCTGCCAATATCCTCTTTGCACCTGAGGAACCGCTGAGTGAAAAACTAAGACAACCTTCACTCTGCCCTTAGCAGGATACGATAGCCATGGTCCTCACTAGAATCTGCGGTGCAAGCCTTGTTTAGTAAGTTAGCACTTGTGAATTTTTGTGCATAGGATGTCCAGCTGCAGGAAGATTTTTCTTTATGGAACTGGAGCATCATGTAGAAGTAGGTTCATCTTCCTGATCCCTTAATAACACAGGTCCTGGAACCCAGGGTTGTGTAGGGTCAGTCCTCCTGGGAGTTCCAGCCAGACCAGAGAGGTACAAGAGGTAAAATCTGTTATTAATTCTCAAGTATTTAATCTGCTTTCTTCTGTGTTGATGCATAAGGAAAACTCATGTTTTGCAAATGCCATCCTCATTTTTTTGTGCAGAGCTGCTGGTTAAAATGGAAAAGGCTGCTGGACCTGGAAAAGTACAACACCCCTTTAGTGCTTGGTAGGCTCCTCTGCTAGCACTGATGGTAAAGGATATGGCTTTCCTGCTGACTTCAGCAAGAGGTAGGGCTGGTGGAACAGTTTTTCTCTGGCTGTGCTTTAGTCATACGCATTTCCATGAGCGGCAGGGTTAAAAGATTCATTGCCCTTCCTGACTCTGCTTCACCCTGGTGTTTGAAAGCAGTGGTGAGGGGCAGCGAGGGAAAAAGGAAGACATTAATATGCAACGAGAAGCTGAAACCAAAAGGCCAGCCCATGCTGCATGTTCCCACTTCTCGGCAACTGTGAGTCACACACGTTAAACACATTTGTGCTCCGGTTGTGTGAGTTGTCTCTAGAATGCTTCAAACTTTTTATAGCTGCTCCCACTTGCTGCAGTGTCACCTGCTGGTGAGATCAAAGCACTCAATAGCACGCTCCCCCGCTCCATGCTCAACAAAGTCACCGGAGCCCTTGAAAACTCCTACAGATGTTTCCTCTCTGAAGACAAAAGGATATTTTTCTCCCCTCCCTTCCTCCTTCACACCAAAGAACAAATCCTATGCTTGGCTGAGTTTTTACCACCTCAGATTAATTGGCACTAATGCAAATGTTCGTGGCTCTGTGTGGGATGTTGCTGAGAGCATAATGGTTGTAGTATTTGCTTGCATGTGGTTACTCCACTTCAGCTGTGTAATTCATTGCTTTATAAAGTGCCTTACAATGTGCTACAGCACAGGAAGCTAATCGTATGCCGTGGCAGACAATACAGCAGAGATTCAGAGTTACTGCAGGTCTCCTAAGGCCTGTGCCCTGAAGTCCCTAGTCCTTTTACATCAAAAACCCCTCTCGAGTGAGTGTCTATTTTGCCACCTGGAACAAACTCTTAGAACTGCCAGAATGTCTGGAGCTCTTCTGCCTGCTCCTTGTGGGATTCCCTTTCATTCCTTTTCAGTCTAATTCCTCTACCCTTCACTCCCACCCTGAGTTTCTCTCCCTCTTTTTAGGCATCTTATTGGCAGTGTACTCTAGGCATAGCAGTATGAAGGTATTACAAGAGTTTCCATTCTAAGGGGGTTATTTTGAGTTGCTTATGTTTCTGGCTGCAATTTTAAGCATTTGATATCAAGCCCAGAAGCAATTTTTTAATTGGAAAGTGTAAGCTAAGATAGGTACAAGAACAAAGATCTCTTAAAAAACAATACTTCCAACTGTGTAATTTTAACAGTTCTCGTAGATGTAGGGATGGATTGGTGTTTGGTTCTGCAGTATCTTTTGCCTCTTCTTGTGCCCTTGAGTGTTACTGGCTGGTAGTCACAGGGTATTTTTTTGTGAATGCAGACTCTGCTCTCCAGGTACCAAGCTATGCTGGTATCATGCTCTCATTTTTAGGTTAGAAAATCTCTCTCTCTCTTTGACCAATAAGGCATGGATGAAGAAAGGTGAGTTCCTCTGCTAAACAGTGACAATCAAAAAGCCAGCATGGAAGGAAGCAGTGAAAAGAGCCCCAGCTTTGCCTTGGTCTAGTTTGCTGGCCTAGCAGAAGCTGAACCATGTAAAAGTTCATAATTTAATTTATTTTCTAAAAATGCACAAGATTCTATTAGAAACCCTACATGACAAGACTATCAAATTGCAAACACTCAAAGGCTAAGGAAATGACAAAATTGAGCTTGCCTACCCAGCCTTAATTCTGTTTCCTCGCTTGTATAGTTACAATAAAGTTTAATTAGATTGTCGCATATTATTTTGGGGAGCTGCTGGAGCTGGTCTCCCGCCTCATTCATTTTGCATGCTAATGCAGTGCAAGGCAGTTTTTCTTGAAACACTGAGGGCCAGAGTTTCTCACTTACTGCAGGGGCTGTATGATGTGTCATAAATAAGATTGGTGTTCATAGAAGGCGGGAGCTGTGAATGTAGAATGATAATGAAGAGTTTGGATAGTGAGAGAATAACCACTTACTCCTTCACCCTGCCAGCCACCCACTGCTATTCCAGTCCCTCCAGTCCACAGCTGAGGACACCAAACTGATACTCCTGTACTGGCCGCCTCCCCAGAAAACTTACATATTCCCATGCTCCAGTTTCCTGGGAACCAGTCTGGAGAAGATGTCAGGATGTTATGTGCCCTAATTCAGAGACCAATCCTGAGGGACATACTGACCCTCTTACGTGTCCTGTGGTAAATTACTGCTGTGGGAATGACAACGGCTCCACGTCTCACTGGGTCTCTTGCCTTAAAAATTACAATCTTGCTGTTGTGGTTATTCATAGAGAAGTTTCTTCATTGATAAACACTCTAAGGAAAAATTCTCCTTTCATTCTCAGTCAGTGGTAAATGTGAAAATGAGTTTCATGCAATAGAGTTAATTCATATTCCGGCAATTATTACTGTTCCCAACGAAAGAAAGGTTTGTGGCCATTTATTTGAGGGGTCAGCTATCAGTCTTCCCTGTTTGTATTTAAGGGTGGCCATTCCACTTCTGATAAAGATTTTGTATTTCCTCCCAGATGTTTTTTTTCTGTTTATTTCTGATTGGTTGTAAGTGCTGGAGTGAGTTTTTCTTTTAGCTACAAATGCTGCTCTTTGAAATTGAAGTGCATGACAGTAGAACTTAAGTGTAATAACAAAAGGCAGTTTCTGCTTCTGTAATTTCACTTGCTTCTTTCCCATGTTCTTCTGCAACTGTAGCAAAATTCTGAATAGCTTTAGTATTTCATCTTCAGAGAGCTAGGAAGTATAGCCAAGGACGCTGAGCCACACTGAAATGAGAAAGGGCTCCCAGAGCACTGAGAAATGTTCCAGTTCTTTTAGGTTCAACCAGCCCTTTTCTGTTTGTTGCTTCAACTTATGTAAATTATTAGAGTTCAAGTAGATTTAATATTTATCATCTAAGACAGGAAGGGTCAGCCCTCCTTTCTTCTACATTCCCTCTACTGGAAAAGTGTAATTTCAGTAAAATGTCAGCATTTGTGATTTAAATACATTTCAGCAAGGAGACTTACAAATTGTTATTTCTGCTGTCCCTCCCCCAAAAGTGTCTCTAATTTTCTCTCTCTAAAATAGTAGGATCTAAGGATTAAAGCAAGATGACTACAGTTGCTACTTGGCAAGGCTTAAAATCTGTTTACTTTTTAAAAGCTCTTAAGGTTCTTCAGAGTCTTTGGACAAATTGCTGAGTAAGGTACATCACATTAGTGATGTGAGTGTCCAGCAGGATCCCTCCATGAGATCTCCTTTTTAAGATGAGATCTCTACATGCAATAATTTACTTGTTCATTATTATTTGGAGATGTCACCGTTTGCACTGAAAGGATGTGTACACACCATTGTGCCATACATTGAGCATTGTGAATTCCTATGATCTCTCCTTATTTCAGGAATAAATAAGAACAATTAGGAACTTTAGGTGTGATGTCAATATAAGAACCAGTCTTAACCCATGACCTTGATTTGCTTCCAGAAAACCAAATCTTGGATGGTTCTGGCACATGATGGATTTTCATGCTAACATTTTCTAGTAGCAACATCAGTTCCTACAGAATACAGGCTTTCATTAGAGAATTACACCATGCAGTTACAGATATTGCAGTCTTCACAGAGCAGGTGCAGCACTACTCTACCAGTTGTCAATTAGTGTTTTCAAAATTCTATGCTATTCCACCCATTTTTCAGGCCTCATTTCTTCAGAATCATCAGGCACTTGATTTCCTTTAGCTCCATGCATAGGGTTTTAGAATATGTACAGTGTTCTAGGTATCCATGCATCCATCCACAGCTTTTCGATGACATCCTTCAGCTGCTCTCATATGCTTTTGTTGTGCAGGCTTTGTCCTTCTGTTCATTCATCTTAGTCCTGGCATCACAGAGGACTGCAGGATCTTTCCTGACAACCTTTCCTCATTCTTCCATTCTCATGGTTTAGTCCCAGGCTGCCAGGACCTCTAGGGCTCTTCATTTACATTCACTCTGGGACAGAGCAGAAATTAATCCTTCAGTACCTAAAGGGGGGCTACAAGAGAGCTGGTGAGATTCCTTTTAAATGGGCATGTAGTGATATGTCAGGGGCAGTGGCTTTAAACTGAAAGAGGGCAGGTTTAGATTAGATGTTAGGAAGAAATTCTTTACTGTGGAGTTGGTGAGGCACCACATCAGGTTGTTCAGGAAAGTTGTGGATGCCCCACATCCACAGCTGAAGGACTCAGGGTCAGGCTGGATGGGGCTATGAGCAATCTGATCCAATGGGTGGCACATTTTTGTCATGTTCACTATATTTCACTCCTTTGAGATGTGGCATATAACTTGTAGTCTGTCCCCTCATGCTGGGCCTTGCAAGCAGCTCCCGGAGAGGGAAAAGGTCTTCAAGAACCATTTGGTGTGAGGAAAGGGGTTGTCCCAAAAAAGGGGCTCCAATGGTAAACAGAGTGACAGACTAATCTTGCAGATGATCATGCTAGATTTTCTACCAGTTACGATCTGACACTATGGCCTTCTCACCCATTGGATGATTTGATAAGCAAGAGGATTTGTGGGATGTTATACATGGGGAGAGAAGAAATCTGAGATGCCTGTCCAAGCCAAAGTCACTCTGCATCATTCTGACTCTTCTAAAAAGATAGTGGTAGGCAGGAAAATTTCACATTTCTTCCTTGCATTCACTTCCTTAAAACAACACATTAGGGCCTTATTAAAAAAAAAAAAAAAAAAAAAGAGAATTCAA